>QZGG01000405.1:0-152719 GCA_006409495.1 Sedum album
TCCTCACTAGCGACGCGCACGCAATCTCTTTCGCAAATGCCATCAACACCCACAAAATCAAACTCAATAACAAACTCTCACTTCTCTGTTTTCTAGAAAAAGATTCAAACTTGGATTCAAACTTGGTTGTGAATGAGAGTGATCGGTTTGTGGAATTGTAATCTACTGAGTTGAGAATTGTGTGAGTGTGTTTGTGTTTATATATGAGTAGATGGTAAAGGGAGTTGTGGTGTGGGATTGATTTGATTTCACCGGCCACGCACGTTTTATTCGTATATAGATTTGAGGAAGAAGAGACGATCGGAGAAAGAGGAAAAAGGTTGAAACTTTATGCGTACTTGTCGTCGTTGGTTTAAGATTTAGGAAAGTGTAAAAATGGTGGCTGAGCTAGTCAAATGCGAGTGGTGGGTCAGTCAACACGCTACCGGAAGATGCATAGAAAGCTCTCACCTTTTTTTATTCCGATTTTACCCTTTTCCAATTTACACTTATTTACCATTGTATTTTTAAGTTCCGCACAAGTAATAGCGGGCTGGTGTTTAGGTATTCATTCTCTAGTTTCAGAGATCGGTGGTTTAAATGTTTCTTATCAAAACTGAGAAAATACATTCTTAAAGAGCCTTGTTACTTGTAAATATATGATTTGAGTCGAGATGCCCTAAATTATTTAGCTAGGAGCGTCGAATGTGAGTGGTAACGTGTGTTTTGATGAGTATGGAATGGATAAAGGCTCACTTTACTTTGTTACATGTTTTAATGAGCTTTGAAAGAAGGATCAATGATCATATTGTTGGAAATTATTTGAATTTCTAAGTGTGTGAAACAATCTAACACATATGATTGATACCATTATGCAAATAATGCATGACATGCCTAGATCACTCCATTGTTGTACTAGTGAAGGGTACAATTGTAAAGACAAATATTTTATTTGCATTATATAGTTATAGGAAACCTTTAGTGTGAATATGGACCCATAAACATCACTTTAACTAACTTAACAAAATTCATATTGTATCAATGCATGCATGAACTTCGAATTCTATGTATAACAATTTTTATTTACATATGTACTTCATTCACTTTAACTTTAGCTAAAATGGAAGTATAAAACTAAGGTTTCACGCAATTTCAATGATCTTGATCATACGACACGAAATGATTCTCGACCGCATTTTTTCTGATGTATCAAAAATACTTTTGTTAAAAATTTAAAATATAATCAGACGCACACGCACAGAAAATAATAAAAGTTACACACACGAAATGACTTAGGATTGAGCTCTAGTGTTATTAAAGCAAGGCTTTGATATGTGAATATAAATCAATTTTATACTCCCTCCGTTCCTATTTGTTTGTCCAAAAGCATGAATTGCACAGTTTTTAAGGTAGAAAGAATGTATGAAATGTGTGGTTGAGAATAAATGATTTATAAATATATGAGTAAAAAAATAGAATATGTGGTTGATATTGAAGGAAAGTTGACAAACTTAAGAGGACGCCAAAAATGGAAAGTGGACAAACATTAAGGGACAGAGGGAGTATAAGAGTTAGATGCAAATGACCCCAACAACAATTGACTTCAAACTTCTACAAAAAGTTGATATTTTGATGTAATTAAGTAATATTCAATAATGTGGGCTCTTCATTCACATTAGCCATCACTTTAATTTGACTAGGACATTTAAATTCATTGAGTTTTTAGTCTCAAAAAGTGTAATACGTGTCTGAGTAGTTAAACAAAAAAGTCACACAACTTCATTTTGCTAATTATGAAACCAAATCCTAAAGGTGTAATTGATCAAGTCAAATTAGAGAATTATTCAAATATGTTAAAAAGCAAATTTCATATTAAATTCTCCTATCTAATCCATTTCTTACAGCTTTACGTGGTGGAAATTGAATTCATATCCTAAATAAATGTCAATGGTCGCTTGGACAGCAGTAGCAAATTGTTTTTTGATAAAATAAAAATCAATAGTTCAACAAAACAATTCGTCACGCCCTCTCAGTCAAGTTCATTTTGATAATTTTTGGCAAACTTTGTTAAATTTACCGAACTGTTGATAAAAATACTTCGATCTTTTAGAACATCAGTTAACACGAACGATCAGTATTAGAGACATTTTCCATAAAACAAATAGGGTACCGTCCATCAATTGTGGTACCTAAGAATGCGACAACGTATGCAAGTATCGAATGGCCACCGGCCAAATGGGCCTTTCTTATTACTTCCATGGCCCATTTCCGTTGAGAACAGGTAAGGAATCACTTTCATTCAGCACTTCAGCATTTGTAGCTGCTGGTGCGAAACAGTAAACCGACATTTGACTCGCTTGGCCCACAAAATCTAAAAATTATACTCCCAAAGCATCTACTGAAAACTCACACAACCCCAACTGCTGAAATATGACAAAATGGTGTCTGAAACTGATACATTCTTACATTTACTGGAGTTTTTAGCAGTTTTCAAATTCCAGGATGACTTCTGTTTCAGATTTTGTATTAAATGGTGTTTTGTTAACCGGTGGATGTTATTTATGTTAGAAGGTTGTCCTTCTCCATCATAATGTGTGTGGTACTGATATGTGCTCTAAAGTCTAATTCGACGAATATTGACATCAAACAAACACACTTAAGACATTAATGAACGGAGACGAATTCAACTATAATGCAAATTCATCAAAAATATCTTCAAACATAAAATTTTGATTGAAACTCAACCCATACAAGCATGTCCTTGTTCATTTCTACATTATGCAGCTAAAAATCATCAATGTTCGAGAAATCGATAGCTTATCAACGGTCGAATCCGGTCCATTAAAGGATCGTGGAAGATTCACAATTATTAGAAATCCTATTCAACATTACCATCAGTAGCTCCGTCCACTCTAAGCTAGCTTGACATTAGAATCCCACGAAATTGACGTAAAAGCTAAACCTTGCGGACAGTTTACAGCAAGTATTGAAGAGCCGCTCTGAATTTTAAACATCCATGTTTTGGGCCGTGTCTGTGTATTTATAAGTGTCCTTCACCCAAGCCCTCCAGGCCCATTAACACCCAAGCCCAAGAGGTCCATTAAACGCACGCACGGTCGGCCCATTAGCACACATGCTCTGTTTGGATTATTCATTTTAAAGCAAAGTTATTAATCAAATAGTATAAATTATAACGATGTCGTATGCCGTGAGCTCATACAAAACCAGCGATTTCCAGGAAGCAATCCATATTAATTAGTTGATTTATATATTATTAATTATTCAATGCATGTTAATCATCAAGCCGCAAATATTTTCATAATGTGTTAAGATATAATTTATTCGTAAGTTGACCCCGACAAAACATGATTTATTAAATATTTTCAGAACTCGAGCATATTTCCATATAAATGATTCCAAATCATCATAAAGTAGTATAAATTTATTCAACTTGCCATCCAAATATATTGATATTCAAATTTTACGTTTAAATAATTTATAATATAATACTAAAAAACTGAATTAGGTGGAGAAGATAATTATGAGACATATATTAGATAAACAACTTGTACCAACGTTGCATCATGTTTCAATGAATGATAGAGTAATGTTCCAGTAATACCACTTTTCTAAACCCTATAATTCCGGGGATGCATATGAATTACATGAAGTAGGAAATAATCAGATTAATAAACGGAATGAGAAGGGTAGCTAGAGAATGCAAGTCCCAAGCCCGGAACGGCGAAAGAAGCCTCCGTAGCTAGCCGTCGTTGAAATGCATCAGCGTTTGCCGCCGAGTCAATCAGCTCTTGGATCAACTTTTTATAATACTTTCTAAGTTTCTTTAACAGGAATGCTCGCTTAATTCTCAACCATTTGATCTTCAATGCTTTTAGATATCGGGTAACCCTATGTTGTTTAGGACCGCCCAACCGCACGGATGGACCTTTTTTTCTATGGTATAGACGGATGGTTGGACGGGTCTTTAACCCGAAGCCGATGGTGGTTGATGTGGGTGTGGTGGCTAGAGTAAGATTGAGGGATGGTTGGGGCATGGTGGGAAAAGTTTGCTTGTTTGTGATTGACTTGGAAAATGAGCGTAGATCAAAGTGTGTGCAATTTTTCTGGTTTTATAGTATTCTAAGATGTCACGCTAATACATGATGCAGTTTGGAATTTGTGCATGCATTGCTATGAGTTTGACATTTAAACGCTGCGTTTTTGAGTGCTTGTAGCGTGTCGACAAAGAAAATTAAACATTTGAAGATAATGGAGAATTTTCATAAATGGGCCTCTTTTATTATTGGGCTCACTACAGGCCCAAATTCTGTTACATCAAAGGGTTCTAATCTTTTGTCCTGTCTACCGACTAAATTTTAGATTACCATTAATACCAAAAATGTCTGTTTTTGTGGTAAATCTATTCAACCCATTTCGAGCCCTAAAAATTCTTCCCATATACAAAATGAAAAAGATTGGTCGGAAATGACACGTGGCGTTTTTCTACTCGTCCACGGCAAAGTATGGCTCAAAAAACACTTAGTTTCCAGAAACTTCTACCCCAACTAACCTACACATCCAGCGGCTCATATCTCGCCACGTGTTATTCCCACGTGGATGGCGTCCTACGTGGCATTTCTCCTCATCTTGAAAATGATTATCCTTCTCTCCTTCAAGTTGTTGTTGTTAGGGCTTTGAGACGAAGTTGGAGTTTTGAATCTGAGTTTGGATCGGAAAAGTTTGCGGTTGGATTTGGAAGGTGAGATTGTAGATGATGGAGGAGAAGGAGGTGGATGTGGATACGGTGGTTGGCGGAGGCGGCGGTGGTGGTGATGGTAGTGGGAGGGAGAGGTTGGTTTTTATGTGGGGTTATTTACCTGGAGCGACGAGGCAGAGATCGCCGCTGTTGACTCCTGTGAATGTTCGTCTTCCGCCATCGTCATCGGCGGGATCGTCGTGGAGAGATGTCTGCGGCGGCGGCTGTGGATTCGCCATGGCTATTTCTGGTGAATTTCAATCTTACACTTTGCAGCTCCTGTAACTGTAGCTTCTTACTTAGTTTATATGTATGTGATCTGAAAGAGTTTCACCATCAATTTTTATTGTAGCTTTGAGCTCTGTGAACCTTTGCTTTAAGAAGAACTGATTAGATCTATGCTAACTGTTATTTTATCAAATTCATCTTATGGCAAACTAAGTGTTGTCATTGTATATTTATATATCAAATCTAATATACACATAGAATCAACAATGTAGTGCTTTTCCGTCGAGATATGTTCGCTTAGATAATCGCATGTTGCATAGAATGACAGAAAGATTGAAGCTGATATTGAATTGAAGTGATACGAGTTTTATGATAGCATGTTAGTGCATTTATTCAACTAGGTATATGGTAGATTGGGTTCAAGTTAGGGATTGATAACAATGCCTTAAACATTTTTGTGTGGCTAACTAGATAGTGGCAAGCTGGCAACATGGGGATCAACTGATGATCTTGGTCAAAGCTATGTGACATCTGGAAAACATGGGGCAAGTAACAAGTCACTTTTACTTGTTTGAGTTTCTAGTTCTACTGATTTTTATTTATTCTCTATATATTTGTTTTTGGCAGGAAACTCCAGAAGCTTTTCCACTTCCAGTAGAAACTTCTTTAGTACGGGCTGCAGCTGGTTGGGCTCACTGTGTTGCTGTCACTGGTAGGCAGTACCAGATTCAATTTTAAATGCCTTCACATTTTGGATCATATACATTATCTATTTATCTTCAAATATATAAATTTCTATATTTGGGAGAGTAATATTTCACTTCAGCCACACTGTGACACTCATAGAATGCATTATGGCTTCCTAATTCGATACAGATCGCGGAGAAGTTTATACATGGGGGTGGAAGGAATGTGTGCCTTCTGGTAACATTGCTGGGGACTCGGCCACTAGCAGCATTCAAGAGAAAGATGTATTTGACCATACAAATCCATTAGTTGGTGAACAAGGTATTTATAAAATAATTTAGCCCAGATAGTGGATTTTCAGTTAAAATTATATATTATGTATATGATTTTCTGTAGAATCCTCATTTACAGTGAGCCCTCGATCTCAGACATCATTAGCACTCGCCGGATCCGGCGGTCGGACCTCAAGAGCACTCAGTGTATCCGGCTCTGATGGTCGAGGAACTGGTGATGAAAATGCAAAAAGAAGGAGAGTTTCTGCTGGAAAACAGGCAGCAGAGAGCCCAACTTCTAGTGAGGAAAGTCTTTCTGCTCAGCCATGTCTTGTAACTCTAAACATTGGTGTGAGGATAGCTACAGTATCTGCAGGCGGACGCCACACTTTAGCATTATCAGGTTATTTTTTAATGGCCGTACCACCTACCCATGCTATTATACAACTGTTCTACTGTTTGGTCTTACTGCTACTGTAAACACTGAACACTGGGTGAGTTCCTAATCCAGCAAATGTGAAGTCTGAGTGACTTGAAAAATACTACTGCTACTCTTGCATTTCAGACATAGGGCAGGTGTGGGGCTGGGGTTACGGAGGTGAAGGGCAGCTAGGCTTGGGTTCGCGGATAAGAATGGTGTCCTCACCTCATCCAATACCATTTGTTGAGATGTCTACATATGCTAACGACGGATCGTCGTCTTTTTCAATGGAAGGCCTACATGTCAAAGGGCAGGGATTTAGTGTGCCAGGAAAGTATATCACGGAAATAGCATGTGGAGGAAGACACAGTGCAGTAATTACAGGTTAGTGGTTCTTTCCAAGTATCTGGAGATCTGTTGGGACTTGCATAGCATACACCCTGCACAGTTGTAACTAATTACTCTCGAGGCCATCTGTAATACTCTTGAATATAATTTTTAGGAGAGTGTTGATGGTTTAAGAGATAATAGGCTCTTATTGTTGCAGATGGTGGGGCTTTGCTAACTTTTGGCTGGGGACTCTATGGCCAGGTATACTTTGTTGTCTTATCTTATCTTATCATGGCATTGCTTTTGTTTTTATTTTTGATGAAATTGTAAGAGCTAAGCTACCTCAACCATTGATTTTGCTCGACGGTTTATAGTGTAGGTAAAGTATATAGAGCACTGCGTTGAAGAATACAATCATATAGCAATGATAATGCAATTACGGTCAACAGTTTCGCCGTTCAGTTTTTCTGTTCTAGTTGTATGGTTCCACGAGGATGCAACCGAATAATAATACTAATTTTTACCATGCTACAATTTAATGTGGTGCAGTGCGGACAAGGGAGCACAGATGATGAGCTGAAACCCATTTGCGTATCTTCTTTGCTTGGCATCCACGTTGAGAAAGTGTCGGCAGGCCTGTGGCACACAGTATGTGTTTCTGCTGATGGCGATGTGTATTCATTTGGTGGTAACCAGTTTGGGCAACTTGGAACAGGTTTGGATCAAGCTGAGGTATCATTTCTGATGCTTCATTACTTGAGTTGGTAATAATACTTAGGCCTAGCTCAAGATACATACATTTGACACCTGGGTTCGGCCATTGAAATAGGTTCTACCTAGGCTCCTGGATGCTTCCACGTTAGAGAACATTCATGTGAAAAGTGTATCTTGTGGAGCTCGACACAGTGCTGTTATAACAGGTATGCAGACTAAAAAAATTCTCTTTGTATTTTCTTGCCTGTGCCAGTTCCTAATGCTATGTTAGTGTAGAGCTAGTTAATCAAAAAGACGGAAAAGACATGCTTGGTGTTATAATCTGACAATTTTTGAGGCTATCAACTGCTTGACCAATGACCACCAATAGATTCTGCAAGTTTTTGCTCCTAGTGCTACAAATCAAATACCTGAATTCCTGGTGGTGGGCTAGCAAAAAGTAAAAATGGGAAATGATCAGTCTACCTAAATATATAGGCTAATGAGTTTAATCTCAAGATAGTTTAGTAGTTAGTATCTGAGGTTTTTTTGCAGACGGTGGCCAAGTTTTCTGTTGGGGCTGGAACAAATATGGCCAGGTATACTACAAATGCATCAATAAGCTCATCTAAGTGCAATTTATTTGATTAACTGTGGCCATCTAATGCAACAATGTATCTGGATGAGATGCTGCAGCTTGGCCTGGGAGACGTTGTGGACCGCAGCATTCCTTCAGAAGTTAAAATTGATGGTTGCATACCAAAGAATGTGGCATGTGGATGGTGGCATACACTTCTACTAGGGGAAAGGGAACCATCTTGAGCTTCAGCAGTTCAGCTTCGAAGCTGCATCCCTCATCTCCGCCGTGTTAGGCCTGTAGTTTGATCAACAGTGAGGCTCCGTCACATCTAATGAACACTCCGGCATTCATCATGTGTTGTACTCTTACGTACACGGTGTGTTAGGCTTACCCACCCATTCACATGTCCAACCTAAGTACAATTCTTTGTAGCTTCAAAGCATTATTTATAACTCTAGCAGCTTGCCACCTACACGAACTAGTAAAGAAAGTAAAACTGCCAGCTTTTCCTTCGGCTCTGTGTAATGTTTGATGTACTAGAAGCTTCTAGAAATGAACGGAGAAACATATGCCTCTCATTTCTAATAAAACGTACCTACGACTACGACTAAGTCTTTGCAACCTCAGTTGAATTTCTTTGCGAGCAATTGTTGAAAATAAAGTACCATTTTTTAGTCCAAGTAAACTCCTTCAAAATGAATACCATTCGAAACGCACAAGTCTCTTTTATGGACCATACTCAGGTTCCGTTGGTCCCAAGGCCTCATCAATTTGTTTTGGCTCTTTCATAAAGTTTATGTTGACGAAGCTAAACAAAATTAAGATTCAAGTTTTTGCAATTGTACACTTTTTTCAAATCTACATTAAAATTTATAATTGCATTTCAATTTCACGATTGCTCATCTTAATCTTACATGCAAGTACACGTTGAGTTGTTATCCCTTCTGCCACGTGTCAGAATCTGATAGGTAATACGACTACAAAGGTAACTTGTTAAAGGGTTTAAATTGATTTAGTAGGCATATTTATTTTATTTTATTATTCAAGCAATTAAATTTTCTGTAAATATATAGACTTTATGGTAATTATTATCCTAACAAGATATCTTGTATTTTAATTTAATTATAGGAGCAAATTCTTCACTTTGGTGTCTCTATAATTACCTATACATGTGTAATGTCCACACATTTGCACTACTGTCAAAGTATTGGAATCCTTGGAATCCAATTTACAAAAAAATACAATAGAATAACAAGTTTCCTAGTTAATTTGATTTTTGAGTGGACAATTTTGATATCTTTTTAGTGCATCTATTTTCCATATAACTAATTCTGACATTATTATGTTGAAAACATCATGGTACACACATTTGTACTTCAAGAAGAAATACCCTACAAAAACTTGACAAAATAGTTGGTCTCAAATATAGTCAACTAGGGAAAAATAAAATGGACCATCCAACTAACCAATTAATTGTCTTTTGTTGACTACTCAAATATATGTATGTCCATTGTCCACCACTATGGGAATTGTGTGGGTTTGGAGAGAGATTAGTCAAAGTTTATATTTGGAGATTTTTCATTTTATGAGTTGTTTTTATTGAAAAAATTATTAAAAAATAATATATATTTCCAAAAGTTGCATGCACATAATTAGTTAATTATCTTCTATAATTTTATTGAAAAAAATCTCAATTTAAAAGTCAGAAGATCTGAAACTCTTATTAAGACACACCAAGGCCATATAACTCTCTTACACCTTCAACACAAAACTCACAGAAGCTGCCACTCTCTTTAGGTCTGTCTCTTTTGTAAATATAAACATGTTGCTCCAGACCAAAATGAAGAGAAGCCTAAAGAGACTAGTTAGCAAAGTGAAGGGTGTCAACAATAATGGATCGATCGGGGGAGGCTCGTATCCCGATGAACACGAATCTTTATCCGGCCGGTCAACAAGATCATGTAATAGTGATATAAGTTTCAAGTCCATGGGAACCAATGGCAGCAGCAATGGGAGAAAGAGCTCATCGGTTTCGCCGGGGTACTTTGCGGTGTATGTAGGAGAGGAACAGCAGCGTTTCATGGTGAAAACTAGCTACTTGATGCACCCATTGTTTAAAATGTTGTTAGAGAAATCTTCTAATGAATTTGGGTTTGAGAGGAGGGATGTGCTTTTGGTTCCATGCAGTGTTTTGGCATTTCAGGAGGCTCTTAATGCCATCCAGAGGTCTCAAGGAAGGTTTGATTTTGGGGAGTTGGTACAGGAATTCATGTAAATATTATGTTTTCCTCTAGTTCTTGCAAGTCATGTCAGTTTGAAAACTGATTTGTGTAATTTTGTATATAAATTAAGTACTTACCTTCTTTTCCTGTAAAATATTGTATATATCAATATTTTGTCAAAATTTTATCAACATTTCAACCCCTAAAAATAGGTATTCGACTATTTGCTGTGAACATTAAAACGACGTCATTCTAACATTATTTACTATAATCTTACGTAATTTTATATGAAATATTTATCAAAATTATATCTGTTGATCGCTTCAAAATGCTGTTGCAGTGAATCCGTAAAATAGTGTGTATAAAGTGACTTGAACCTTGCATAAAAGAGTTTACACTCTGAGGGCCATAAGTGCAAAATCTGACAAGTTATCTAAATTACAAATGTATCCCATACTTGTAAAAGTTGCAAATGCCTCCCTATAGTCCAATGGATCAGATTTGCAGAGGCGTTTGTGTTCAACCATTCCACCACGTCCGCGGATAAACCCCACTCTTGAATTCCTCAACCATCGCTTGCCGTCGTCGTCCTCCGATATTCACTCTCCGCTAACCGATCGCTCCTCTCGTCCATGTCAATTAAGTTGCAACACTGCTTCGTCTGTTCCAGGTTCGCTCACCAACAACTCCACACCACTCTATTTGACTTTACTCAAACATTCGCCTGATCACAATTGTATATGAAATTATTGCATATTTTATTGGTTGAATTTCTTCTGAATTTGAAATTATGCTGTTTAAGTGTGCTGTGATTTCACCTGAATGATAGTTGTGTTGGAATTTGGACTTGCAGCTCTACTGAATCATTGTGTGTGAAAAGAGTCGGTAGTGGAATTAGATGCGAAAGTGTGGTGAAGTTAGACTGTGTATCGTATAATTGGAGTAAGTTAAGGAGGGGAAGTAATAGTACAGCTCGACGTGCTTATGTTTGTAAAAGAGGTTATAGTGGTGGTTTACGACCACTTGATTCTAAGAGGAAAATGAGGGATTTTTTGTTGGTAGCTGCTTCGGCGGATGATGGTGTAAAGGTTAATGGGACTCCTCAGGCTAGTGGAAGTAGTGATATTGAGGAAATGAGGATGAAGCTGAGTCAATCATTGCAGGGAAAGGATATTAATGATGGACTTGTGCAATCTTTGCATGATGCGGCTAGGGTTTTTGAGCTTGCGATTAAAGGGCACAAAGCTAGGTCTAAGATGCCTTGGTTTCCGATTGGCTTGTTTGGTGGGGATAATGATGGTTGGATTAAGACATTATCGTATCAGGTATGCTGTAAATCAAATCTATTAATCAGTTTGGATCGCATTCTATTGTTTAAGCATTCCACATTTGCTGATAGGCAGATGATTGGATGCATCTGATATCAGGCACATGAAACATTCTGGAATCCCTGATTTTCTAGTCAATCTCTCATTAGCACACATACCTATTGTCACTTGTGCTGCTGGTATCCATCAGATGATCATTATTCAACTTAGAGGAATACATACGCTTTTCCCATAGACCAACCACCGCTATTAGTGGTCACTTTACCTCTCCTTACATTCCAAATTATGCATTAACTGTTGCATGTGATGTGACATCATTAATAGCCCTTCTGATTAATCGTAGTATTATATTCTCATAGAAATTCATGAGTGTATGGTCTGGAATGGTTGTTTTCCTCTGATAAAGTTATATTAGGGTGTTTGGCTCAACGAAGATCAGTGAGCCTGCCTTCCAACTTCTTCTCCACAATGTATTTATAATTCTTTATGTGGTGATAAATTTCCAGGCTGCAGTTTATTCCTTGCTACAAGCAGCCAGTGAGCTATCACCAGGTGATGGAGAGGATAAGGATTTAAATGTGTTTGTACAGCGCAGGTACTAGATTCGAAAATATCCTCTATGGATCTTCTGAATTTCAGTTCGAAAATATCCGCGGTTTATGATAGCGTACTTTGTAACTGGCTTATTTAACTTTCCCACTTGGTATGGTTTTCCATTTGATGGAAGTGCAGCTCATTACGCCTATCCGCCCCACTGGAGAGTTTTATTAGGGATAGTTTGTCAGCAAAGCAACCAGAAGCTTATGAATGGTTCTGGTCTGAGCAAGTACCTAGCGTGGTGTCCACATTTTTGAATTATTTTGAAAAGGACTTTCGACACATGGTCTCTGCTCCATTGTAAGATATGGAGGCCTGTTGAGTTCATTAAGATAAACGTTTATTAATTGAATCATTATTTATTTTGGGGTTTTGAACGTTCTTGCTCCTAGGTACAGAAAAGGAATACAGAAAAAGAGTGATGTATCACTCCTTATGCTTGCACTTACTTGTATTGCTGCCATAATCAAAATTGGCCCCACAAGAGTCGCTTCTCCACAGCTGTATTCAATTATTCCTGATGTAACTGGTAAAACTATGGAAATGCTGGTTGATTATGTTCCTATCCGCCAAGCATACCACTCTATTAAGGAAATTGGTCTGCACAAAGAATTTTTGGTTCATCTCGGTCCTCGTGCTGCTAGTTGTGGGGCGAGGAATGACAGAAGTGTTGAAGAGGTAACATTTTGGGTCGATCTTATACAGAAGCAGTTGCAGCAAGCTATTGATAGAGAGAAGATCTGGTCAAGACTGACGACTTGTGAAAGTATTGAGGCAAGTGCTGTTTTAGTTTCACTTTGATTTATCTGGTTAGTTTTTCATCTTTCAGGGAGTCAAGCTTGCGTAACTTTTATACAGTGTTCTAATATTTATAGACTTAGTTCCTTTTGTTCAGAAGGTTTTTCATTCTTTAGATCTTCGCTCGTTTGAGTCACTTGTGGACTGAGCAATAACTTAATATTTATTCTCAGGTTCTCGAAAAAGACTTGGCAATATTTGGCTTCTTTATAGCCCTTGGTAGAAGCACAAAATCTTTCTTGCAGTCTAATGGTTTTGATGTCCTTGACGATGCGTTGGAGGGTTATACGAGGTCCAGTTTTTTCTATGTAATGCGTGCCTTGACTCTAAACATGGCTATGTCTTATACGACTCACCTCTTTGATAATTGGCTGTAGATATCTTATTGGGGGCAGCGTTTTGTATTATCCTCAACTTGCTTCAATAAGTTCATATCAATTGTATGTTGAGGTTAGATTTCGAAGTAATTTTTATTAATCACACATTTTCAACAAAATGTTATGTTTATGATATGAAAATAACATGTAGGTTGTCTGCGAAGAACTGGACTGGCTTCCTTTTTATCCTGGCAGTAGTAGTTCATCAAAAGTAGTTGGACATAAGAGCAAACGTGAAGCTCCTCCAAGAGCTGAAGCTATTCCCGAAGCACTAAATGTGTGCTCCAACTGGACACAGAGTTTTATAAAATATAGTAAATGGTTGGAGAGTCCTGCTAATGCCAAAGCAGCGAAATTCCTTTCTAAAGGGTATAACTAACTGAAGTATTCAGAAACATTTTTTGGTTCACAGCCTGCCTCTCATTTATGCAGGGATTGTGATGCCTTTTTGCCAATATGTTCACACCATTTCTTTGTAATATTTATTTGTTGCAGACACAGCAAATTATTGGAGTGCAAGGGAGAGCTAGGACTACTAAAGTAAGTAAATAAAATAGTAAGCTGTAATTTATACTTCCAGAAAAAGTTAAATCCTAAAGCGGAAACCTTGGCGTGGTGAAATACTCCACAATTTTTAGTCATTATGGTATCAGTTCATTTGCATTGCCATTGTTACTTTAAATTACGAACAATATTCATGATCTTTTTGTCCTTCTTTGGTTATTCCTATTTGGCTAGAGGAAGTGCTGAGCATTGTGAATCTGGACACTTGGTGTGATTGCAATTTGGGAAGTAACATTGTAAAAAGGGACCAAGTGATAAAGTTGAATACAGCTTCAAGTTAAAGTGTAATATAGTCCTGGACCATTAATATAATTTCCTTTTGATTTCAATTAGTATCACTATTCAAGCTGTTATCTGGAAGTGTTTGTGAAGTTTGAATAAATATTGATAAAAATATGATACTGTATAGTAACAGTACCAAGTGATAGGACTCTATTCATTGAAACAGTGCTGTTGATAGAACCTTAACAATGAAGGTATACTTGCAGGAAAAATGCAGATGATAGACCTGTTGGCAGTGGTATTGGAACAGAAGGTTCTTCATCCGTAGCTAGTGAAATAAACTCCTTTGACAAGGTAACGGCCATTCACATTTTACAGTCTGCTATATCAGATAATGGAAGATTTAACGGTTGTCTAATACCCATAGTATATGTGAGAGGTTGTGCTTCCGACTTTTCATTTGAAAGCTTAGTCTTTCAACCTGTCAAATTTATTATTGTTGCTTGTTATCCATAAAAATTCATGTTACATAATACCTATACAGATTCTGTCCAAAACTTTATTCATCTTTTGTCGGAAACTATGCTTTTTAGATTGTAGATTTGTTCTAATTTCCTGTCTCATTGTCCACATTGCCTTAGTGTTCTTATCTCACGTGTTTAGCATCCTCATTTTTCTGGTTTTACATATTGTTGGCTACCTTTTCTGTAAGTCTATCATGTCATCATTTTCCAACAGGCATTGGGCAGTGTTGATGAAGCTCTTGTTAGATTAGAGTCACTGTTGCAAGATCTCCACGTATCAAGTTCAAATTCAGGGAAGGAGCATTTGAAAGCCGCTTGCTCCGATCTTGAGAGAATACGAAAGCTTAAAAAGGAGGCTGAGTTTCTGGAGGCGTCTTTTAGAGCCAAGGCAGCCGCCCTTCAGCAAGTATGTTGATATCAAAATTTTCATCATGCAACCTTTAAGCTTGTTTAAAACACTTACAAGTTTGCTAATCCTGCAGGGAGAGGATGAAACTGATTCTCAGTCTATTTCTGGGCAGCGACAGTCTCGAGGTTTAAATGGGAATCCAAATACGGCTACAAATCGGGTCAATAGGTATGAGGTCACACTCTTTGAGTGGCAAAAACGTTTTGTTAGTTAATTTATTTTCAACATTGGTTTTTGATCCTCACCCTATTTGATTCAGTCAGCCCCATGGATTGTGGAGTTTCATGCTCCCTTTCTCAGTCAATCGCAGTGACAGTGGAACATCAAATGATGCCAAGAAAGTATGTTTGTCTTATACTGTACATTGAAAATATCTGAACCAATTTTTTGAAGATAACTCAATCGGATTCATGATTTATATGAACTAGTAAAACTTGCAATAAATAAATAAATTATCATTCTTAAGCAGATTCTGATTGTAAAGAACCTTTGTTTCTATTGCACAGGATAGTGATCTGCAAGGTCAAGTTGCACTGAACATCGATGCTACAGAGTCTGATGAAGTTGAAATCAACCGATTTGAGATCTTGAGGAATGAGTTAATAGAACTCGAAAAGAGAGTGCAACGAAGTGCTGATACAACAGATGTCACTGAGGTGCTTACTGAATTAAAATTATATCACAGCTGATTTATATTAGATTTTAGCTGTCGAAATGGAATTAAACCAAAAAATCTGCCACATATTGCTCTAGGGCTTACATCACCATCATTTTGTTCAGAATCTGAAGGCTAATAGTGAAACTGGCCTAAAAATAAGAGAAAGTGGTGGTAATCAGTTGGAACGAGCTCAAAAAAATGACAATATCATTGAAAAATCATTGGAGAAGCTCAAGGAAACCACCACAGTACGTACCTGATGATACCTTTCTCCCTATCAAAGGTTTATGAACTATTAAAGAAATTGGAATCAATATACTTGCAGGATGTTTGGCAAGGCACTCAGCTTCTAGCTATTGATGTTGCTGCTGCAACGGAATTGATCAGGAGGTCCATCGTTGGAGATGAATTGGCAGAGAAAGAAAAGCGAGCTTTACGAAGAACAGTGACTGATGTGGCCTCAGTTATTCCCATTGGAATACTCATGCTACTCCCTGTAAGTATTTTTTCCTTTCATAGTTCTGATCAGTTATTGAATAAATTTTGTTTCTACAAAACTTCTTGGTTATATGGTTCTGTTGGCAAGATATGGAAGACTCAGTTTTATACTAATAGAGAATAAAGTACCAAAATTGATCTTTAGTACTATTGACAGCCTTCTGGCCCTTAAAACAAAGTCTCGAAACATATTTTTATTTATCAACCTACGTGTTATCTTTAGTACATTGATCTGATTGAAGCTATCCACATGCAGGTTACAGCAGTTGGACATGCAGCCATGTTAGCCGCCATCCAAAGATATGTACCTGCTCTGGTAGGCAACTGTAAACCTACCACATTTACCGTTTTCTCATAGCCTTACAATCTCTGATTCATGTCACTGCCTTATTTTTTGTTTCCTTGCAGATACCGTCAACCTATGGATCTGACAGGTTGGATCTCTTGAGACAGCTTCAAAAAGTAAAGGAGCTTGAAGCCAGTGAAGGTAGTCCTAATGAAAATGCTGAGGATCATGCCTAGATGACCCCATACAAATACAAACTAGACAAGTATAATCTTCAAAATATGGTATACTCTGAAGTCTGAACAGCCACTTGAATATAATTATCTACTCGGAAGTTCCGCAGCAAGAGAAACTTAATTTCCTTGTATGGCACTCCACACAAGCACCAATGGCTGCAAAAGTGGGAAGCGGTGGAATATCAGGTCCTAATACTGTGAAAAGCGACCATCTACCTTGAACTCCGACGAATATACGATGTCCAAGAATTAGACCTGATAATCTGTGCATTCCACTTGCTGATAGTGTCATATATGCTGAACTTAATTTCAAAGGTTATGCTTCCAGCTTTTGGGGAGTGGTTCCACATTGATCCATTGTGCCATGGCTACTTTTTTCCCTTTGAATGAAGACAAGTAACACCAACTGGCATACATGAGGGATCACAGATGGCATTCAAAACAAATAATATTCTCTGCCAAGCTCTTGTTCTGTAAAACTTGCATATAATAAACCTTTGAATAACTACCGACAGGTGAAGAGTTTCAAGGCAATGTGTGGTTTCTTTGAATACAGGTCTGTCTGTCTGTCTGCTGAGATGTCCTGAAAACCTTTAGTTGACTCAACAATCATTGTCATGTTCAAAATTATGCGAAACATAGATAAAGTTATCAGCCTTTACATCTCTAATATTTTCATGGTAGTTATATCTGCATTCGGCTCCAGCCCACAATATTTGTTGAGATCAAAAATTGAAGTGTTCTCTTGCTAATATCTTACTGCTTAGACAACTGAAAGCTGGAAGTACTTGTAGCCTTTGGAAATGCTCAAGTGGATTTGAGTCTAATGCCTCTACATAAGATAACATAATCGCATAAATAGCTCAAATGTATTTGCAAAATGCCAGACAAGAGTTCCGAATATATTAAGGTATATGCAGGTTTGAAAATAACCGTTTGATTTTAGTTGCAGAGAAGTGTTTCCCTCGTAGCATTACCGGTTTTAGGATTCACCCTGGATGCAACAAAGATTTTTTTACTTGTTATCCATCTACTGAGGAAAATATAAATGTTTGCTTACCCGTCTGCTATTTTGCAGAGATATTCTCGCTGATCTTCTCTTAGTGGCACATCTGTGAAATCTGGTCACATGGTCAAGTACAAAGCTAAGTACTGGTGTAGACTAAAACAATAATCATTGGAATATTAAAATGCATCACCGGAATACAAGATTATAAGATGTTATAGTTATGTTTCATATGAGGTTCAAAATCTCAAAATAAAATACTGGCGATTTAGGTACCTGCACCAGTTATTATTGATCCTTTGAATGATGTGTTGCCAGTTACGAGTGCCCCTTCAAGATTGGCATTGGTCAAGTTAGCCTGCTCAAGTAAATCAGTGTCAATGTAGAGTAGAGCCTTAGTTTTTAGTTTTTATGTAGAAGCTTTACTTCCAAACCAACTTAGATAATGAGAATATTGATTTGGCACCAATAATAGAGAGGATAACCTTTAGAAAAGTCAAATCATAGGAAAACTATGAGTTCAACATTTTTACAAGGACATTGCCCATAAATCTATGAACTGAAATGAGGACTTCCTGAATAAGTTACAGAAACAAACATGCACTTGTAACTGATCACAGATGATCTGGAATGAGGATAACCTAGCTGAAAACAATTGGTGACAAGCATTACCTTTGTAACATTAGCCAAAGAAAAGTCGGCGCTTCTGAGGTCAGCATCAGAAAGATCAGCCCCTGAGTTACACATTGAATTAAACACAATGTGAGATACTAGAAATACAAAGTCTACAATTTTGGGTCATCACCAAACTAATGTAAATCTGTGAAACCGCAATATTGATTACCAAGATGTAACTTTGAGCAGCTAATTAGAATAAAGGAGATGAAAAGCAAACCTGTAAGATCCGCATCAAAGAAGCTAGCACCGAGAAGATTTGCACCCTTGAAATTGGCTTGTCTTAGTATAGACTGACGCAACACAAATACAAGACTCAAAATACAGTGCTCAAATATTATAGTGCCTATAAAAGTACAGATCTGTGTAATTTCATACAGTCTTAAAGTCCTGCTTGATCAATGTCTTTCCGCTAAAATCCTTGCCGCTCAAATCCTGACCCTAGTCACTCCTGCACCATACGGCCCTCCGCCCTAATGAATCCTCAATCACAAATAAATTCTCAATTTCACATAAAAAAATTGAAGCAAAAATCAGTTGTAACAAAAGTGAGTATAAAATCTGAAACCAAGCACCAAACAAGACCTTATACGCAAAAGCAGGATCAGTCACAAAAAGTGATGTGGACAAGACTGCCACAAGGCCAACCCTAGCAGCGACTTCACCAAACGAAAAACGACTAGCTTCGTAATCTAAATTCAACCAACTCTTCTCCTGCGATTGAAAACGCAGAATCGATCGTATAAGCGTCAAATCAAATTGAAATTCAATGAGGGTGAAAACTGAAATTGAGAATGTCTACCTCATGAGACGCGAGATTGCAGCAAAAATATGAAGATCGAGGCTTGAGTGATGCGGCCGGAGATGCTCGGAATCGGAGAGATGAGAGATTGTTGAGATAAGGCGTCGTCATTTTCGTTGCCGGGAAAGCTTCTGATAGGTTCCTTCACTTTCTCATATCTACTTGACTACTTGTGGATAATTCAATTAAAATTAAACAAAAATTGTAAAAAATGCAATTTATTTGAAAGGTTCTTGCAGAACATACATTTTTAGTCGGATGGAAGCTCAAGTGTTGATTTTTATCAATTTAACGGTTGATATTGGTAACCGTCAATCACCAACCGCCCGTATTTTTTGTAAATCTAACCATTCCAATTAATTAAAAGCCAACTTTAATCTTAACCGTCAAATTAATCAAATCAACGGTCAAGATTACGTCCTTATGTCTCACAAAATTTGCATGTGTCTCTTGAACTCAACTCTAATCTCAATTATTTATATAATATTTGTTGTGTCAAGCATTTTCGATTTCGCTAGCTCGTATACAGATAAACAGTTCCCATAAAATATGAGAAATTGTGCATTCAGAACGACTCAAATTTGAGCGTTTAAATCAAAAATATAAACATTAGGCCAGCATCTCTTCTGTAATTAATATGAAAATAGGAAATTTATAAAAAGTTAAAACATAGAAAAGTTACTTGGCATCTTGGACTAGTGGGATTACAATTAGGTAGAATAAAACTAAGTCATGAAGTAGGATTGGTGATGCAGAGCATGCTGAAACTAAGTCCAGTGTTGCATTGACTGGTATGGTAGGCTATGAGATTCATTGAGCAATGGGTAAAATGACATTGGAGCTTCATGCATTCCAAGTCCTTCGTTCGAGATTTCCCCGCTAGGATAGCTATCTTCTCCGCTCATAACCGGATATATCGTGTCAGTAACATAGCTCTGACCCTGATCAGCTGCATTGCCATATCCTCCTGAAGTATTCATAACATATGATACTTGTTCAAAATCCATCTGTTGTTGCAGGTTTAACGCGTCTTCTAGGTTTTCGGCCGTTGGTTGAGATTGCGAGCTAGGAAAGGTGAATGCAGGGTACCCTGCAGCCATTTGGCTTCCTAGAACATCTATTCTTCTTGCAGTTTAGCAATCTGCAGCATAAATAGAATTTTTACTGTTATTGGAAATTTTAAGAAAAGAAGGAAATGTTCGTCGTCGAGTAATTACTGAATCAGACCTGTTGATGGAGATTGAGAATATGAGAGACACATCCAAAGACAGGATCAGTCATTCGTGCCAAGGCTTCGTATGAAATGGTGAAAGCAGCCTCAGTCCTGTGATGCACTGGTATATGCATAAGCAATTTGGACACATTACTAGCACCAAAAACTTTATGCACTGCTGCAAAATGTGATGCAGCTTCATCATAACTGAAATAAGGTACAAACACACATTCACTTGTGCATTTTCTTCTCAAAAACTTGCATGCTCCGCAAGACGAACCCGCTCCAGTCATTCCTGTTATTCACTTTCCGCGGCCTAATGATTACACTTTGATTGATAAGTCTCTTTGTTTCGGTATCTTGGAGACTTGGTTACATGGTCTGGCCTTTTATAGTGAAGAAACATCTCCCGAAAGGGTTCCTAGCTATGTTATTGTGGCTGGCCGGAGGGACATCACTATGGCAGATTGAAAGGTTCAATACCTTTAGGTCTCCTTCATGGACTACATTCACTCTCTTAAATTGTGTAACACTTTACGGTTAATGCCTTTATAGATCTAACTTTGTATGTAGTTCTCATAGGTAAGACCTCTCTATATTTCATCTTATGCTCGACTACTTATCGTCGTTGCGATTGCGAGCCTTGGGATTCGCGTTCTTGACAATTATTGCCATCGATATCTCAGTTCTTTGCCGGAAGTTTACATAGTTAGCTAGCTAGGAAAGTGCATATAGCTCAGTGTATTCCCTTGTCTCAAGCCATTAAGAAAAGCAGCTTGCATTGCAACACAACGCTGTAAGTTACAACTCTTCATGCATATGCATGCCATTTGAATCATGCATGTTCTTAACCGGACGTAAACATGTTATAAAAATGGATTTACTCTTAGGCATTGGCACGTTGCATGTCTCATTTTCATGACTAATGTTGTAATAATGTGTTGGATTGTACTTTGGTTTCAAATTTAAAGTAATTAGCTAGCTAGGTTAGGCTGTTGGCCACTCAACAAGTATTGGAGCACAAATGGATAGATATACGAACCCAACACAACACATGCACTCACCTTTCATATCACTTCATCCAACATCATACTAGCCCATCAGCACACCAATATAGAAAGAACACCAAACCCTAAACATCAACTCAACTGTTATACGTCAACGCAAGGCTATAGTTTAATTAGCCCTGATCTACAGACAGTCCACTAATGTATAAGATCAATGCCGTTCATTTCCCAAGCTATGGATGGTGATATACACTGTTTTGCTGCATGGCTCTAGGAAAAGAAGGCTGGCTGAGTGGACACAAAAAAAGGAGATGAAGCATTATAAGAACATGTTTTGGCCTACTATGTTTTCTGTCTTTTTTAAGCTGTCTTTTATAAGAACATGTTGAAATGAATATTAGTAGAGTGATCTGTGATCATGGGATTGGTGAGAGTGGATTAGGCTTTTTGTATTAATTAGTGTGTCCATTTTCGTATTACTTTTCGAGATTAACGATGTAAGCTACTCCTAGTAATCTTTCATTATCATATGGTTCAATCATGTGTTGTTGGGGATGGTTTTAGCCTTGTAGATATGTATTGTATTTAGTAGTGCTGGTGTGTAATTTATTGGCTGCCATTTTTAATGTTTTTGTTGCTTGCTCATTATGATCTGATAGTGACTGCAAAATTAACATATATTTGCAATTTAGGGTAAGGTTCAACTGACTCTTATTTCTAGAATTTTAGAATACTTTTTAATTGTTGTATTATTAACGGTCAACAGTTGATATTATGTCTTATTGTCTCGCAAAAATTAATAATATCCTCCTTGGTCTTTTCGATGGAAAAATTCTATCAAACCATTTACAATTTACTTTTACGCTACTAATTAAATTGTTACTAGTAACTGAATGCACATCCAAGTATGTGCAAAATATTTGTGCCTATTTTAAAATTCAAATTATTTTTGATTAATAATATAATTGAAATATAATTGAAATACAAATGAAGTAATCATAAGTTTTATGTGTGATAGATTTATATTGATCATATTATAGATTATCTAAATGAGTAATTTTGATTGAAATGAGAGGCTAAAATAAGTGAAATCTGGCTTCAAAAATAACCGTCAATAGAGGTCTTTGCGCTTTATTAATAGTATAGATTCCTTCGAAATTCAAAATTATTAACATTTTCTTATCTAATCCTGTTAGCCCAGCCAATTAGCCCATCACAGCTCAGCTCATCACGGCCCAATCCAATCCGGTCCGGCCCAGCCCAATCTTCTCATCTGGCTTCTGTCGTATAAGCTGAATCATCGTCAATGGACGTCCGTCCGACGTCGATCGCAGCCACGTCAGACAACAATGGCGGCCCCGCACCCAACTTCAATCCACCATCACTACTTGGGAAAAAAACTGTCCAATAATCAATCTTTTTTTCCAAATTTCAATCCTCATCCACCACGAAGCAACCTCAGCCTCCCGAACGCTAACCATTTACAAAACCCTAATCTGCTGAAATGAGCAATCTTTATATCAGTGGAGAAGAATTGCCCGACCCACGTGGCGTTTTGGACCATCTTCATTGTGTGGCGTTCAATGCCTAATCCTCTTACCTTTGGTTTCACTATAAGGTGAACAGCTTGTCTTTCATACTTCAGAATTCATTGATCACATTAGTTCTCATTTCAGTTATTATTATTTGCAGCAGCAGTTGCTTGAATTCTGAGAATGGCTTCAGCTACTGTCTCCACTGTTGCAGCCGTCAACAGGGTTTCTGTAAGTGGTGTAAAGTTTTTGTTTTGTAGAGAAGCTGTTTGTGAAAATGCTTTAATGAGGGTTGGTTTGTTTTGTAGTTGAGTGTTAATGCTTCCTCCGTGCCGAGCTCAGCTTTTCTCGGGGCGAGCTTGAAGAAGACAAGTGTGAAGGTGATAAGTCAGAAGGCGTCGTCGGCTGGGAAAGTGGTGGCTGAAACTGATAAGGAGAAGAAGAAGGATAAATGGGCGGGTTTGGCATATGACATTTCTGATGATCAACAGGACATTACAAGAGGAAAGGGATTGGTAGATTCTTTGTTTCAGGCTCCATCGGGTTCTGGAACTCACGATGCTATTATGAGTTCGTATGAATACGTCAGTACTGGGCTTCGCCAGTAAGTATTTTTTTCTTGTTTTAGCTTTGCTCAGGTAAATCTTATGTTACTGCGTCTGGAATTGGCTGATGTGAGACTACTTTATGTGAAGGTACAACTTCGATAACAACATGGATGGGTTTTACATTGCTCCAGCATTCATGGACAAGCTTGTTGTTCATATTACAAAAAACTTCATGACCCTGCCCAACATCAAGGTATTCAAAACTTTGTCAACTCTACCTGTATGAGCCATGCAGTTCTTGCTTTAAAGTGCTTGTATTGTGCCATATTAATGTGATATCACTTGCTGGAAAATGCACTGAATGAGAAGTATTCTTATATATGTATCAGGTTCCTTTAATTCTTGGTCTATGGGGAGGAAAGGGTCAGGGTAAATCCTTCCAGTGTGAACTTGTATTCGCCAAGATGGGAATCACGTATGGTTAAATGTTTATGGTTTATTTTTGTTATCAAATTGTGTACTTTATTTTGGGGTTACTATAGAAAGAAAAATTGAAACGTGCAGCCCAATCATGATGAGTGCCGGAGAATTGGAAAGTGGGAATGCCGGAGAACCTGCTAAGCTCATCAGACAAAGATACCGTGAAGCAGCTGACATTATCAAGAAGGGTAAAATGTGCTGCCTCTTCATCAACGATCTTGATGCAGGTGCAGGTCGTATGGGTGGAACTACTCAGTACACAGTAAACAACCAGATGGTCAATGCCACACTGATGAACATTGCTGATAACCCCACAAATGTACAGCTCCCTGGGATGTACAACAAGGAGGAGAACCCACGTGTTCCCATCATTGTCACCGGTAATGACTTCTCCACATTGTATGCTCCCCTCATCCGTGATGGTCGTATGGAAAAGTTCTACTGGGCACCTACGAGAGAAGACAGAATTGGAGTGTGCATAGGAATCTTCAGGACTGACAATATTTCTGAGGAAGCCATTGTCAAGATCGTTGATACCTTCCCTGGCCAATCGATAGGTAAATCGCTCTGACATTAAGCTAATAGAAATATCTGATCTGTGTTAAACCAATCAGTGACTTATTTTGAAAATTACTTCTGTTTTGATAGATTTCTTTGGAGCTTTGAGGGCTAGAGTGTACGATGATGAAGTGAGGAAGTGGATCTCAGGCGTTGGAGTGGAAACCATTGGAAAGAAATTAGTGAACTCGAAAGAAGGACCCCCAACATTCGAGCAGCCAAAGATGACACTGGAGAAATTGTTAGAGTACGGAAACATGCTTGTCCAAGAACAAGAGAATGTCAAGAGAGTCCAGTTGGCTGAAACATACTTGAATGAGGCAGCTTTGGGAGATGCTAATGCAGATGCTATAGCTGGAGGAAAATTCTTTTAACTAGCCTTATCTTTGAGGTTTGCAGTTGCTTTCTTTTAATGTCAAGGAATGTCATCATATACAATCTGTCCAATGTTTCAAACAGGTTTGTTCTAATATTGAAATCCATTGAGCAGTCATACACCAAATTTCCTGCGAAACTTCAAAATGCCATAACTTTAAAATACACTTGGAAAAAAAACTGAAACAATGGCACTAATTTTCCACAACTAATCATCAATCAACTGTTCAACTATGTACTGAACAACAAATTTAGCTTAATGTCACTGTACAAGCTAATGCTTCAACAATTCCATAAAATTAAGAAAGCACAAAGAGAGCTTTCCTGGATTTTGCAGCTGGCTAGTTATTACTGTCAGTTTACATATGAATAAGTAAGAATGCTTTCTTTTTTCTACTGTCAGTTTACTGTCAGTTGTGTACAGTTTCGTTGTCTCTTCTGTTTTTCTTGTGTATTCTCTACATGTCAAGCAGTTTGTATTACCTGGCTAATGTCATTGTCACCACTCACGATGGGCTTGCAGGAAATGGGTTCTGGTGTGTCAATGTGGCTTGATTTGGTGATGCTGAGACCAGTATGAGTATGCATGAGCTTCCAGGACACGGTTTAGAAGCTCCTGAGGCACAGATTGTCCTCGTCTCTGCAGTGGGGAGATTTGTGCAGTGTGAACTAGTGTTTTCCACTTATCCTGCTTGCAAGAACAATTAGGGTCAAACGGTTTTACAACCTTCAGATTTCAGAATTTGTTAGAGAACATAAATAGTTCAACAATATTGTGTGTCAATTGTGATTTGCTCTGACAAATGGCATGGAAGTAGATGCTTGATTTTCTTACCTTTAGGTCTACATATGTTCGATGTTCTGCGTTTTCAAATGACCGCATTTTCACGTCTCGCCACCTAAAATAACTCATGGAAATCAGCGACCAGTTTGGGTTAGCAAGAAAAAGAAAAGTGACAGTAGTCACTAGGAGTCATTTATATCATATACCTTCCGGTCCCCAGTTCTTCAACAGAATGAAATAGTGCTTCAACTTCACTAACAGAGAAAGGCCTTCTAGTCCGTCGTTGTGCAAGCTCAATACGCTTGCTTTTCTGGTCCATTGGAGTCATGGCTAATGGCTCAACATTTGTAGCAGGGAATAGAGCAAGTGCTTTACACTCCTCCATAGACTTGACTCCTCTGGCTCGTCATCAGTAGAAATTAATGCCATTTCGTCAATTTTGACTTCCTTGCTCAAACTGGACAACGGAAACTGCTCATCAGAGATTTCTGAGTCTTCTACTGCGATGTCTGGAGACCTGATGCGATGAACACATTGAATTTGATTACCTGATGCAAAACCCAGTTGAAAAACCTCGAGACAATTAATGCACGATCTGAACAATTTGTTGTTGATGGAAATGGTGAAGATTGAATGATGTTGCGTAGAGCTTTTGTTTTATATTTGAAAACTGCAAAACTCAGTCGGTCAGCACCAAACATTTTCAAATTAATAAATAAAACATTAATTGATTATTAAGGAAAAGAAGAAACAGGGGAGAGACACACGTGGGCGATTAACTTTGTTGTCGTTTAGTGAATGAAGTGGGCCAGGAACGGGTGGGGACCACTAACTTCGTTATGTCAGTTAGTTTAATTAACCTCTACAGACAACAAACCTGCCGGAATTCAAACTCAGCTAAGGACATTTATATATGAATGCATTTGTAGTGTAGTTTAATTTCTTGGATGTGAAGTTGGCAAATGCCTAACTTGAATAAACAGGTTGAAAGTTTGAGGCTTGGAGTTGAAACTTTTCAGACAGATGATCACATGAACTCTTGAGACCTTCTCACGCAGCGGCTGACTTTCTTCTTGAACTCACCTTTCTTATCTCTCCATTCTTTCTGCATTCAACATAGAGATAATGGACTCATTGAAACAAGTGGATTTTAACAAAATGTGACTAAGAAAAGTGTTAACAGGGAGCTTCAGTTATAAAATGTTACCGCTGCTTCAACATTTGCTGGGGATTCGTCGTTGGGACTAGAAAGCATGATATGATACTCAGCATTATGCTTTCAACCTGCAATTAGAATTATTAACATACAAGAACCTTTAGAAATAGAGAAGATGAAAATGGATAAAGGTTGGTACCGTGTGGACAGGAGTCCAGCGCTCGCTAGCAAGCTCGTAGCCATTGGGGTCATCACCGGGAGGGTGAAGTATTGATATGCAAACTTTTCCGTCATGGTAAACTGAGAAAAAGATAGTTATTAAACACATACAAGGAAAACAATGTACAAGACATTTTCAGGACTAACCATTTGGATGCCACATCTCTGAAGTAAATCTTACAGTAGGTGGACTGTTTGGATAGCTTGGGCGAGAAGGACATTATAGCATTGAAGAAACCTCCATCACTGCGAGAAATATAATTGGGAACAGTTTCATATCCAAGTTGTTATTTGTTAATGTATTTACATATATGCATACAGAGTGCGATTCGTTTGCGAACTCCTCCACATTTTGACCAGAAAATTTGTCTATTTGTATTTTTCAATTGAACTGTATGCACATTTTGACTCGCAAATGTGCACTTTGACTTCGCGCAAAAAAACAAAAAAAAGCAGAAATTGTGGACCGTTGGATCGATCCAACGATCATTTGCCTGGGTCGCAGGTTCACAATCTGACCCTGGATCGCAAATGAGCCGCCCTCTATGCATACATTATCCATCAACATATTGAATTATGAAGTTATGCGGATCTAACTGAGACCTGAGAGCTTTAATGTCTGTACTAATAAACAAGATACAATTTCTCAAAAAATGGCCTAAGAACCCAAATAGCTAAAAATCTTAAATCTTAATCTGCTTGGACAAAGAAATCGAGAGATATTAAGTGAAGAAAGCTTACTAAAGAGTCTCAGGAGGGCCTATAATGGTAATACTCCATTCAAAAACATTCCCTTCATCAACTAGTCCAGCTGAGAATCCATCCACAGGATGCTTACAAAGATCTACAAATAAAGGCAGGAATCAAGCATTAAAAAATAACATCAAAAGACAAGAAATTAAGTAGGAATAGTCTTACGCCGGAGCTGCTTCTGCAGGAGCAAGCTAGCTTGTGATGAAGAGGAACCCATGAAGGAAAAAGGCTTAGCTGTTGATGAAATGAAAGTTAAAGAGGTTTTCTTCACAGGAATAAATGGAACAAAGAAAAAGATGCAAAGAGCTGGCCTGACCTGATGGGAGACAATTTGTATTTATATGTGGTGGGGCTGCTGTTAACCATGATTAAATAAATGCATCCATTTGGTGGAGATTCATCACTCATTCATCATGCATAGGTTCATTTGACAGCAACATCGAGCTGTGTATAAAAAGAAGAAGAGATACTTAACTGCATTTACCTCAAGTAGATTTGTAACCAGGATATTCTTTCTTGTTAAAATACAGTACTTGCCGCAAGTAAACTTTCTGGAAAAATGTTCGGTACACTCACAACAAAGTTTAACAACAAGACTGAATGCAAATAAGCATGGCTCCATTTGACCGAACTGAAGTATAACATCTGGTAGAAATAATATAGTACCAGTATCCGATTCACAAACAAGCTTACCAAAGTCCAGCACTAAAATATCACACTGCTCATTCCATGAAGGAGACTGTGAACTAAGCTCAAAATTAATATCAGGCTGAGAAAACATAGCAGACCAACTGATTTCCCTCTTGCTCATAATGCGGCGACAAATTTGAATCCATGGAAAGCAGCGCAGAAGGGTGGAGATGATTATTCACCATCACACCATGGATGAATTCCTCATTAAAGCATCATCTTATCTCAACATTCCTAGCAGAGAGTTCCTTTCTTTCTCAACATTACTCATTTGATAGTATCGTACTCATGAACTGTAAAGGCATTTGAGGGATCATGTCGGCACAAAATGCATTAAGCGATGTAAGGCACATCCAAAGTCAGCACTTTGTAATTTCTTCAACATAAGCTATCAAACTGAGATACTACCAGGCACAGGACCCATATTTCAGTGAATAAATCCTTCATTTAGCACAACAAGGAGACACCTTTGATTGGAATATCACATGATTTTGAGTGAACACAACACCTCAAATGTATGCTAACTGATATAAGACTAGCACTTAGTAGTTTCTTCAACATAAACTACCAGATTGAAAATATTTCCGGATTTTTTGGCAATCACAACTATATAACACAATCGAGTTTATCCCACAATTTCAGATCACAATGTTTCAATATCAAAAAGACAGTAATCACCATTTCCAATTATAAAGATTAAATAACCCTTCAAATTATGCAGAAGCATGATTAGCCACCAAGACCTCCCAAATGGTTCCGAAATATATTTTCATAAATAAAATACAATATGCCCACATTCACTTATAATGCACTTTCCAATCACAGCACCATATAAACCATATATTACATGAGTAATTATACTCCATACAGTTTTAAGAAGTTCGGTAGCCAAGAATCAAATATGAACTATGAACAAGATGAGTTGCAGATTATTAAATAACCCTTTTCATTCCCTCCCAAATGAAAAATCCTCATTCTATTCTCATTTAGAGAACACCCAATATTCCATTTATACTCAGTTTCAAAACTCAGCGGCATAAAAATGGACTTGCCATATTCCATAGAGTATTAAAACTCTAGCCATCAAATATTAACTACAAATTACGAGCAAGGTGGGTTGCAAGAGATTACAGACCCCTTTCCATTCCCTGCCAAATGGAAATTCTCTCTAATATCTTTGATAAAAGACAACCCAACGTCCCAATTATACTCACTTTCAGGCCACTAAACCGTAAGTATGAGGCTAGCCATGTTCAATAGAATTTTCCCCGATACAAATAATCAGATCTTAACTATGGACAAATTGAGTTGCAGAGGATTGAATAACTCAATTTCTTCCCTGTCAACTAATAACTCTCCATTCCATTTTCATAGATAACACACAAACTCAACATCCCACTTATACTCAATTTAGCTTCAACATCATAAATATAAGACCAGCCATGTTTCATTGTGTTCTCAGATGTTCAACCACCAAGGAATTAGAACTAAACCATGAACAAGAATGGTTGCAGAAGATTGAATAATTTCCTCATTCCATTCTTGTTACAAAATCCCACATGTACTCACTATTTAAGAAGTCCAGCCACCAAGAATTACATATAAACCATGAAAATGATGGGATGCAGAAGATTGAATAACCCCATCATTTCCCTGCCAAATAACGATTCCTCATTCTATTCTTGTTACAAAACCCAATCTCAAAATCCCACATATAATCACTTTTTAAGAAGTCCAGTCACCAAGAATTATATCCAAACCATGAAAATGATGGGTTGCAGAAGATTGAATAACCCCATCATTTCCCTACCAAATAACGATTCCTCATTATATTCTTGTTACAAAATCCGAACTCAAAATCCCATAGATAACACACTTTGTAAGAAGTCCAGCCACCAAGAATTACATCTAAACCATGAAAATGGGTTGCAGAAGATTGAATAACCCCATCATTTCCCTGCCAAATAATGATTCCTCATTCTATTTTGTTACAAAACCGAAACTCAAAATCCCACATATACTGACTTTTTAAGAAGTCCAGCCACCAAGAATTACATCTAAACCATGAAAATGATGGGTTGCAGAAGATTGAATAACCCCATCATTTCCCTGCCAAATAATGATTCCTCATTCTATTCTTGTTGCAAAACCGAAACTCAAAATCCCACATATACTGACTTTTTAAGAAGTCTAGCCACCAAGAATTACATCTAAACCATGAAAATGATGGGTTGCAGAAGATTGAATAACCCCATCATTTCCCTGCCAAATAACGATTGCTCATTCTATTCTTGTTACAAAATCCGAACTCAAAATCCCACATATAACTCACTTTTTAAGAAGTACAGCCACCAAGAACTACATCTAAATCATGAAAATGATGGGTTGCAGAAGATTGAATAACCCCGTCATTTCGCTGCCAAATAATGATTCCTCATTCTATTTTGTTACAAAACCCAAACTCAATATCCCACATGTACTCACTTTTTAGCATCAACACCAAAATATATGATTAGCCATGGTTCATAGAGTTTTAAGAAGTCCAGCCACCAAGAATTACATCTAAATGTGTAAAATATAGGTTGCAGAAGATTGAATAACCCCATCAAAAACACAATCCGAACATCCCATTTATACCCACTTTCCAGCCTCATCACATGATAAATCATGTCCCATCGCAATAAACCATCGCAACAAAATATCGCAACAAACAATCGCAACAAACAATCGTAACAAACCATCGCAACAAACAACCGCAACAAACAACCGCAACAAACCATTGCAACAAACAATCGCAACAAATACCCTGATAAATCGGAAAGTTACGATTGAGAAACATACCGATGGATGAGATCACTACGAAATTGTACAGGAAATCGAAATCGCTGAAAGAATCGCGGCATATCAATCGGAACCGAAATCGATCGAAACCGACGAGAAAACCCTAATTTTGACTTCTAACTGATGACTCTCTATTTATAGACTTTCAATTATAAATCGGTATTATGTTAATAAGTAAATTATTTCCTAAAATTTCGTAACGGTCTATTTCCTAAATTTTCTTTCTATTTTTTTTTTTTTGATAAACAGAGTACTCGACTCTAAAAAGGTACATTTGATGAGGACTTAATCCCAAACGACTAACGAATGGAGACCTCGAATACAAAAAAGATAGTACAGTAAACGTAAAGTAAACGAGGTACTTGGCCTCAGTACTAAAGAATGCGCGAACAAATAATGACAGACGAGTGAGCACGACCTAGTGATCAGTCTGAGATTACAGAACCTCCAGGCAGCGTTGATAATACAAAAGATATGGCCGTTGAACTTAAAGTAGATGGCCTGAGGATTCTGATCCAGAACGGTCTGAATAGTACGTCCATGAATACTATCGTCCGAGACAACAGTGATAATAAAAAGATGAAGCATTGAACCTTCAAAAAGATAATCTCGGACGGGAAGCAGACATGGACTATAATTGATTGGTTCAGTTGAAACATAATGAAAACCGAGCCGGTCAATTAACTGAACCAAAATTGCCGGCTGACGCTGGTGAGCAAACAAACAGCAGAGGGACCACGTGGCAGTAAATTGAAGGAGCACGTGCCAGGAGGAATGATGATGAGACACGTTTGATGAAACACGTGTTATGAGGATGGCAGTCAACTAAAACCACGTGTAAGCGAACACATGCAACAAAACACGTGGCTAAACCAGAGCAGGCCAGGGAAGCAGCATGTCAAGTCACCGGAAACCGATCGAGATGAGCTGCAATGGCCGCTGCACCATCGACCAGCCACCACAAGGCTGAGCAGCAATAACTGCTGCACGAACAACCACCCAACCAGCCAAGAGGAACCAACAACGACCACAGCACCACCAACAGAGCAACGACAGCCGCAGTAAGAGCAGCCGTCCCACCAAGGAAGAACAACGGTGCCGCACAACCAGCCACATGCAGAACAAATAGCACCATCGTCCGCCACATACAGACCGACAGCCACAACAGAAACAACCACCGTCCGCCGATCGACAGACAGGAAGTTGAGAAACCCCACTGCCGCCCATAACAAACAGCAACAACAACGAGATCACGGCTGAGCAAACCGGGACCAAAATGAACGCAGAACAAATCCATCACTGCAGACAAGTTCTGAAAACACCAGCCAATCCGGCCGACACCGACCGACAGCAACAACGACCAAACCCACAAACAGCAAGGCTGAATCATCGCCATGCAATCCAACACCACAAACAGCAGCAGAATCAAGCTGTGTAATGAAAATACACCGATGAGGAGGACGGCGGTGAAAGGTACAGATGGTGAACCTGCCGCCTTCGTCAACGGGAGAACAAAACCCAAAAGAAGCCAGCCACCTCGCGCAGACGGCTACACCCACCAAAACTCTAAAACGCCATCGCTCCCTTAGATCCGAACCCCACATCCAAAACACCCAATTCTACCTCCACCGCAACTGTTACTATCATCTACACCTGAAACATCCATGCACAACCGCAGTCAGCGCCATCCAGGACCAAGATGCGAGAAGGCGATGAGAAGGCGAGACTAAGAACAGAAGAGGGGAGGAGATGGTGTGGAGGAGATGCAGACGGGAGAGAGAGATTTTACAGAGGAGAGAGAGCCAATTGGAGCAAGTCTATTTCCTAAATTTTCTTAACGGTCTATTTCTTAAAATTTCCCAACGGCTCATTTCCTAAAGTTTATATCCACTTAATTATATACTCTTGATAACATCTCATGTGGAAAAAACGAAAGCCAGCTTCTCTCTCTAAACTCTCTCGAGGGTCTCCTCCTCCGCCGACTTTCTCCGCCTCTTTGCCGACCGGATGTTTGAGGTCTGGTGGATGCTGGGTTGGTCCTTGTGCGACAGCTTGGAGAGTGGTTTGTCTGGTGGATGTTGTCTACGCCCAGATGACGCCGACGGCAGGTTCTCGCATACCGATCTTCCACCGCCGTCGTGGTCCTCTGTGGTGACTTCTGGTTGCGGTCAGCGGTGATTGGCAGCTGTATTTTGTTGACCGGCTTGCTTTTGTTTTGTCTGTCTCTCTTTTTGGTGGTTCTGTTGTGTTGGTTGTTACGCTGTGGGGTGGTTCACTTGTCGGCAGGGTAGTGGTTTCAGCAGTCGTTGCCCTTAGTCCGTTTTTTGACAGCTTTTGTTTCTCGGCCTCTGCTGGATTGGCAGTGCAGTCTGTCTGCTCTGCGGAAGTTTTCGATGTTCTCTGCGTGGTGTGTTCCGTCCAACGGTTGTTGTTTTTAGGCGCCGTCGTCTGTTGTCGGCGGCTGCTTCCTGTTTGCTGGCGGTCGTGGTGGTGGCGCCAGGTTGTTGTTGCTGGCGGGTCATGGCTGCAGGTGACGCCAGCTCTTTCTGTTTGATGGCTGGTGGTGGCACCAGCTCAGCTGTCTGTTACGTGGCAAGAAGTTCGGGGGGGTTGTGTGTTGTTCCGACGCGTGTCCATTTCCTTGTCCCTCTTTCTGTCCTTTGCAGCCACGTTTTCTGGATTTGGTTTTTCAACTCTTCAGCTTTCTGAACCAACTTGGTCCAATCTGTTGGTTCAGCAATCAGAATCTGTCGGTTCAGTGTGAACCTACTACATTTAGTTCATGTTTGCTTCTCGTCCGAGACTATTTATTTCGAGATCCACGGTCGTTATCTTTTTAATATCTCAGTGTTCTCGGAAGTCAGCCAGCATGGACGTACTTTCATTTTCAGTACTTTTTTTACACAATTGTTGTACGTACCGAGGCGAAGTACTCGGTTTAGTTCTTAGTTATCTTTTCAATATTTTTAAACTAGACCGAGTCAGACTAACTTATGTTAGCCTTTTAAGTCCTCGAATTGTACGTTTGGCCTTTGGCCTTTGATCAAAAAAAAATCCACTTAATTATATAAAAAAATTTATCCACTTATTTTCTAAAATTTAATTACAGCTGTTAATGTGACGCGGATGAAGCCTAAACGGTTTAATAAATTGTTCAATTTTCACTAACTCGGTTTAACTAATAGTCGAAATAAATAAAAGCACAACACAAAGGTGGGGAGACCCATAAAAATTGGGCCAGTGAATATAAAGGCCCAATAAGCCCAGATTGGAGGGAAAATTGGAAATGCTTAATAAAATATTTATATTTTAGTGAGACACAAGTTAAATCGTTGATTATTAATAATTTTAAAAAAAAAAAAAAAATAGCCGTTAAATTCAAACGTCCGGTATTTTTTACAAATACAACTTCCCTATTTAGTTAAAAATAAATTTATTATCAACGATCAGATAAATCAAATCAACTATTAAATCTAATTTTTGTCTCACAAAAACATAACAGTCATCTCTGTCTTAACCATTGTTATCTATTTTAAATTTCATCTCGATTTTGGTAAGCAATTTTCTGATATTGTATGGTTTAGTCATATTTGTTTATCTTCTCACATTTCAGCTGCTTTTGCATTATTTATGTTTCTCCTATGTTTTGTGCTGACTAATCTGTTCTATAATATATGACATAATGACTAGGCATATCTTAGTTAATAATCTAATCATAGTGGCATAGCTCAAACTTTGTGATTAGTACCTGTAGTTCAATAATATAATCACATTATTGATTTGGGTTAACTAAAGTTTAAGCATTCAATTAATGATTAATAAGTTAGTATCCATTCTTTTAGAGACATGTCACTACACATTGAATTAGTACAAATACATTTTTAATATAATAATTATATGCTGATTTGCTAATCTAATCATTTGTACCACAATTATATAACTAAGGTAAACGAGCAGGCAACACATATTATCATTTATCAAGATGCAACTTGAACTTATAAATTAAACCAAACTTGTTGAACTTTGTATACAGTTTCAAGGTCTTGAGCTTCTTTTATGGAGTCAAAAGAAGAAATTTCGCCGCCGTTCGGAGAGAAATCCTCCGGCATTGGGCTTATTATAGCTAAGCTAGTTTCGCGGCTTCTTTGTTTCACCTTTGCACTCATATCTCTGGTCATACTTGCTGTTCCGATTTTTATTGAAAATTATGACCTCATCAGCAATGCTTTTTTCTACAGGTATGATATTTGATTGTTACTTGCATAACTCTTCTTGTTAAATGCAACTACATTGTATATATACACAACTTGTATTGTATGTATTTGTAACCTTGAAAATTGTATGTGCAGGTATGCGCTGTGTTCGACTATATTAGGGCTAGTTTACTCACTTCTGCAGATATCAGTGTCTATGTATAACCTCAGTACTGCTGGAAATGGCGAGTTTAATAGCGGCCTAGGGCCTTTAGACTTCTATGGTGACTTGGTAAGTATTGTTCGGAAGTTGTAACACTTGAGAAATTATTTCTGCGCTGACACATATTGATGTATGTTCTTATCATATTTTCTTCTGTTCAGGTAGTATTATATGCACTAGCTACCGGAGCTGTGACTACGGCAGATTTAAAGGTCATTAGCTCGACGGTACTATTGGAAGGAAACAGCCTTTTTGTTTACATGAGCAGCAGTAATAATGTGGCAGCCACCTCCCTCATTATAGGATCCATTTATGCTGCTACTTCATTGGTGATTTCCACTTATGATCTCTATAAGAGATTCTTTACGCGACGCTGCAAGTAGAATCAGAACATCTTTTGCTAGAAACAAACTATCCGGCGTTATATTATACCCTGTGAAATGTTGTACATTGCTAACTGAAAATGTATGTATTCTAATTTCTAAAAGACTATGTCCCTGCAAGTTCCAACCTAACTGATCAAGTTATATCAACAAGTTTTTAAGAAGTATTTTATGATTTCAGCTGCATTTGGAATCATTTCAAACCGCGGCTTGAAAACTTCCAAATACGTAACGAAAAGAAATCATTCATTGAACTCAAACAAAATCTTGAGTTTCTGAAACTTCACAAAGAGAAAGGATTGAATGAGATCATGTGAAAATCAGATGCTGTTATGTACTGTCAGTTGTTCAGATGGATATTCAACATGGATATGCACTAATTTGGTGCATACATAAGAACATAAGAATAAGAATACATAAGAACATATAAATCAAGATTTGGGTACAAATGATTTTACATAAGGAACATGTTTTTTCCTTTACAAACCATCAATTTGGAATGTAAGTTCAATCAAAGTCTTGGCATTCATTCCTAATAGACTCGATTTTCCAAAATGAATTTTATCCATTGTTATTCGATACTGTCTTGATTTTTACGCCCGAACCTTCAATCATACATCACATTACTAGCTATTTGATATGAATTTTCCTGTTTAATTTGGCCTACACACATTTTCTTCATTTTAAGTTCTTATATGAAAAAAATTTCTTCATTTCAAGTGATGAAATTTTGCCTAAGTTGACATTCACAAGAAATCTACAAAATATGTCATGTTTCAGGCACATCAGCATATTCCTTCAGCTGTATGTGACGCAAAAATATTCGCTTACGATGGATCATGGGGACATGTTCTTACCTTAGTCATCGTGAAAGAGTCAAATGTAGTTTTTAACAAAAGACAGCTGCTATTATGCCTATTACTCTTTAAGGTAATACAATTTGGTGTTCCGTGATTGAAACAAAGTCAACTCGATCAGCCCTTTAAAAACCGTATATACTGAAAATCCAAACACATACCAACTAACAATCAAAGCAAACTTCTAAGTTTTGAAAATGGGAAGAGTTGAGCAACCTCCACCAGGAATGCAGCCAGGAATGCAGCCTGGAATGCAGCCAGGACCAATGGAGGCATCACATTCACCACTTACACCAGCAATGGAAATGCAGCCTATTGTGCCATTTTGTTCAACATCAAATAATCTGATAATCAAGCTGCTCTTGAGGGTTCTCACGACCATATTGACATTCATTGCTCTCATCATCCTCACCACAAACACCTTTAAATTTACCATCGTCGATGATGGGGATTACTATATTTCCTGGACCACCTACAAGTTGGATTTCGATGATTTTAATTCATATCGGTTTGAATATCTTTTTCACACATTTTGATCATCAAATGAAAATTTGCAGACTTATTTAACTGATCATTCCTTACGTTGGACATGTTGTGTTTTAGGTATATGTTGTTTACAATTGTGTTGGGGTTACTCTACTCGATTGTTCAGCTAGTGCTCACAATTGTGCACCTCAACAATGGGAAGAGAGTTAGTAATATTCTCGTCTATGTTGATTTCTTCGGGGACTTGGTATTTTTCAGAAGACCATATTTATTTATGAACCTGTGAAAACGCAAAACTGAGCTTCTGATCAGTGTGAGTTTATGTATTTTGAAGGTTTTACTATATGCACTTGCAACCGGAGCAGCGGCAGGTTTTGCAATCAGTGTGGATATAGGGAGTCACTCTAAGGATTTTCATGTATTTTTCGCAAAGGCAAATGCAACAGCCAGTATGCTTCTTCTTGGATCGGTCTGCTCAGCAGTTTCATTGGTCTTTGCTGCATTTGGCCTGGAGCATAGAATTTGAATAACCTCAGAATTCATTTTGATTGTGCTTATATCTTGTTTTAATTTGCTTGCACCTAATACGTACCTCTACCGGTGCTCCGTTATGTGGGACTGTTAGCCTTCTTTACGAAAGAAAATGACTGTAACCCCATTTTTCCATTGACTTTCAAATAATCAAATTTTAAAAATGTACTCATTTCTGAGTAATCAGAATGAACCAATATTTGAGCAAGTAGTCAAGTTTCAGCCTATGCGGCCAAATGCACACAACATATATAACCGAAACTAGTCACTGCTTGAAATACTTCCAAATGATTTTACATAAAGAACATGTTTTTCCTTTACAAACCATCAATGTGGAATGGAAGTTCAATCAAAGTCTTGGCATTCATTTCTAATAGACCCGATTTTCCAAAAGGAATTTTATCCATTTTTATTCGATACTTTCCTGATTTTCCTGTTTGATATGAATTTTCCTGTTTACTTTGCTTACACACATTTTCTTTATTGTAAGTTCTTTTCATGCAAACAAATTTTCTCAATTTCTTTTTTTGATTGGTGGAATTACAGATCGAGTACAAGATATTTCATCAAACCATATCAAGTACATTTTAATCAAAATTGCGCGCAGGCCGTAAGGCACCTAATCACCAAGAGTCAAACATGAAATCGAACTCTTTTTGAGAAACTTCACAATCCAATTTCTGACGAAGGAGAAGGAAACATTCATCATGAACCGAAACAAAGTGCAGCACCAAAATGCTCGGGGAAAAGCAGACTTCTCAAACTGCAGAGAACAACGAGGGTCTGCGATCCAGAAAAAACATTGCTTTTGACGCGCTGTTGTAAACAACTCGAGCTGCTAAGTTCTACAACTGCGCCTCCCCGTAGGGCAAAAACGCTGGAAAGCTATCCCAAAAATACGCCTCTTCAAACAAACCTCCAAACACACTCAGATCTATTCACAGCCTCATCTCTGCAAAAAGCACCTACCTTCAACCACACACTCGTCTCCTCCCAGCAACCGAACCACCATGGCCGGCAGACAAAAGAACATAATTAGAAAGCTAGTTAGAACAACTAGAGGAAAACTTTAGGAATATACCTAAAGATGAAAGACTAACTTAAAAATGAAATACCCTAACATAAGCATTATTGAGGGGAAAGGAAACTAGGAAAGAAAGTGAGATCAATGGTGGAGGACCTCCACCGCCTCGAATGGAGGCGGCGGCGGCTTTCCCACCCACACGAAACCCTAATTTGAGACTTTGAGCTTAAGAGAGAAGGAGGAGGTTTTTGGGCTTAGGATACAAAGACATATAGTTGTTATTCAAGTGATGAAATTTGGCCTAAGTTGATATTCACAAGAAATCTACAAAATATGTCTTGTTTCAGGCATATCTGCTGATAGTATTTTTCTACAGTTATTCCTTCAGCTGTATGTGACGCAAGAATATTCGCTTACGATCGATCATGGAGGCATTGTTCTTACCTTAGGCATTGCGAAAGAGTCAAATTGTACCCTCTGCTGATCTGTCGATGTAGTTTTTAACAAAAGACAGCTGCTATCAGCCTTTTGTTCTTAAGGCAATACAATTTGGTGGTCCATGATCGAAACAAAGTCAACTCGATCAGCCCTTTAAAACCGTTTCCACTAAAAAATCCAAACACATACCAACTAACAATCAAAGGAAACTTCTAAGTTTTGAATATGGGAAGAGTTGAGCAACCTCCACCAGGAATGCAGCCAGTACAAATGGAGGCATCTCCGCCACCACTTAAACCAGCAATGCAGCCTATTGTGCCATTTTGTTCAACATCAAATTATCTGAAAATCAAGCTGCTGTTGAGGGGTCTTACGACCGTATTGACATTCATTGCTCTCATCATCCCCAACACAAACACCCATATTTCCTTGACCACCTACAAGTTGGATTTTGATGATTTTAGTTCATATCAGTATGAATATTTTTTCACACATTTTAATCATCAAATGAAAAATTTCAGACTAAATTAACTGATCATTCGTCACGTTGGACATGTTTTGTTTTAGGTATATGTTGTTTACAATTGTGTTGGGGTTACTCTACTCGATTGTTCAGCTAGTGCTCACAATTCTGCACCTCAACAGTGGGAAGAGAGTTAGTAATATCCTCGTCTATGTCGATTTCTTCGGGGACTTGGTACTTTTCATAAGATCATAGTATTTATTTATGAACCAGTGAAAACGCAAAACTGAGCTTCTGATCAGTGAGTTTATGTTTTTGAAGGTTTTACTATATGCACTTGCAAGCGGAGCAGCGGCAGGTTTTGCAATCAGTGTGGATTTAGGGAGACTCTAAGGATTTTCATGTATTTTTCGCAAAGGCAAATGCAACAGCCAGTATGCTTCTTCTTGGATCGGTCTGCTCAGCAGTTTCATTGGTCTTTGCTGCATTTGGCCTGGAGCACGGAATTTGAATAACCTCAGAATTCATTTTGATTGTGCTTATATCTTGTTTTAATTTGCTTGCACCTAATACGTACCTCTACCGGTGCTCCGTTATGTGGGACTGTTAGCCTTCTTTACGAAGAAAATGACTGTAACCCCATTTTTCCATTGACTTTCAAATAATCATATTTTAAAAATGTACTCATTTCTGAGTAATCAGAATGAACCAATATTTGAGCAAGTAGTCAAGTTTCAGCCTATGCGGCCAAATGCACACAACATATATAACTGAAACTAGTCACTGTTTGACAATGTTTGTATTGATACATGTCCTGTTGTGTGTCTTGCTCAGGTTTGCATTAATTATATCCCTCTGCACCATACAATGATACAAGTGAATTCATTCCTCTGGGACTTGGTGTTTCATCCGAGTCATGCATATGCATCTCCTCTGTATAAAAAAAGGCTCCACAGATGATCCTTAACATAAGCTGCATTGCAAAACCCAACATTTCTTATTCATACATGTAAACTTAATGGGTGATGCAAATCGATTGAAATTGGGCATTAAAGCATGTAAAAACATTTCATTTGTTAAAAGAAAGCTTAACCAAAAACAACACAATCAACTAGATGTGGCATTCAGCACGAAGTAACTCTGGCTCATACATTCTACCAGATACGTCATACACGCCTATCTAACATATCACATGTTGGCATATGCAAATGCAAGAAACGTACAACTACTTGACCTTGTAACAGAAATAAAAATTAACCGATCAAAGCGACAAGATCACATCTATTATGAATCTCAACTCAATACATCCTGCAGCTACCGATTTAATAATAATTTAAACACATAGAGAAATACCTTGGATAAAATTCAATCAGAAGAAATTTCTCCTTGTTCATTCAGTTGTCCAAATTTTTGCTTGAAGGCTTCCTGTCGCTGCAGCCACATCATATGCCCCTGAAAGTGCAATCGAATTCGTAATTAAAACTACTAAATTCAAATCGTCAAGAACGAAAGAAAATCGAAACTGACCTGAAGACCGGCGGCCCAGACAACGAGGATAGAAGCGAACCAGAACTTCTTCTCCTTCACCAATTTCTTCACATCCATAGCATCCAAATCGCCGCTGCTTCGATCGCAGGTCACTCTGATCAACTCCTCTCCTAATGGGCCGGGCCGGTCTCATCCGTTGGTGATGGGCTGGGGTCGTTAACCGTAATTTCTCGTTGCAATGATACAAACGTAAGACACGGGGTAGATTACGACAACTATGAAACTAAATGGGTGTATATGAAAAAGTTTCAAACTTTAGGGACTTTAACGTAAATTCTTTCAACAGAAGTCTCGCGCTGTCTCCGTCTTCTAGCTACTGAAGTGTGAATTGAATTGAGCATTACAAGCCCTAATTTCAAAAATCCACAACCTGGGAAATTCGACAAATCAGCAGAAGCTATGCAGAGCTCCAGCTCCAAAGGTCAAGCATGGTGAGTCTGCATACACAGCATCATTTCCATTTTTTAGATCATTTACTTGATTACTCCGTTTCATTTCAGGTTCTGCACCACCGGCTTGCCCAGCGACATTATCGTCGATGTCGTCGATATGACCTTCCACGAGTGTATAGCAGAGAGGTAAGTTCAACATTTTTTTATTTTTGTGAATATAGCAAAGAAAAAACAAAGTATGAAAATGAAAGCTCTACAGCTGAAGCGGAGCCCGCCGCTGTCCCCACATTCACCGTCCCCGTCCATCACGATCATCATACACCTAATGAATCCCCCGACACACAATTTATGCATTGTACCGATCCCCACCAACTCGTTTTCGTTGTTATTTTATTTGCTGGATTATTTTGTTGTCATCTTTTTTGTTGTTATTTTTTGTCATCCTAATGTAAACGCATTTAGCTTTTGACAATTTTCTTAATTTATCTTTCCTTCTTCCAAACTGTTAATCATTTTCCATCCACTTTTTCTGATTATTCCAGCTGGTTCTGGCCTGGTGTGATGAGGAGGTTTCAGTTTAGGGTTTCGCCGCTCTGAAGCCCTAATTGATTTATCTCAATATTTTCTTGGAAAAGTATGACTTTCTTATTGTTTTCGCATCAGATTTTCTGGGTTTTAATGTTTGTTGTCTTTTAAGCAGCTTGGATTTCAGAGTTCTCTTTTTTTTCATTTTTGGAAAGTATATATAGATTTCAGTGCTCAATGATTGTATGAGTACTCTACAATAAACTTGTGTTAATATTTGGGAGTTTGGAGCTCTGAGGAAATTTCCAAGTTTAATATGTTAGTGAAATTGTTTGGTTTAGAAGTTCAATTCTTGCCGTTGTTGGATGTAGAAATAAAAATACTTAGGTAGAGTTTCAGAGTGTCCCCAGGTTTGAGTTTCTGCTTGCTTTAGGATGGTAAACCCGTTAGGTTCTGGTGTGTTTCTTGGTTGCTGCAATCAGCTGACCGTGTTTTTGCTTCAAATTTGCCATTTATTAGGCTTTTTCTCTAGAAATTTTAAGTGTCTGCTACTTTTTTCCATGAAAGTGGGGATCGTGGGCTTTGGGCAGGACTTGATATTTCGTTGATTGTCGCCTGAACATGTCATATGACACCCTGAGTGGAGGTTCAACAGTGCTTCAGATTATTTGATGCCTAATAATGTTGCAGGTGCATTTGTGACTGGGAAGTTGTGAAAGCCGTCAACAGCAAAGAGTGGAAATGGACTTCAAAAACCAACCACCACCAAGTGTTATTGAAACTTTAATGGGATTGAATTCTCAGCCTGTTCAGAAGAGAAAACAGCAAAGAGTGCTCTCCGAGAATTATCTTCAGAAAGCATCATCATTAAAAATTTCACATAAGAGCATGCTGAGCCGAACATGTTCCTCTGCAATGCAGGTGGATGTAACTGATTTTGTACCAACCATGAGATATATGGATCAGTTCTGTAACACTGATTATCAGAATTGCTGGTCAGATTCTATGCTGAGAAGCAATCTTCAGGATTCACAAGAGACTTCATTGCATCCTCGTCATTCAAGAGTTGTAAAACAGCCAAGCCCTCTCATATTGGAAAACTGCCAAAAGACAAAAATAAGTTTGGAGGTGAAGAAGTCTCCACAGAAGCGTAAGCTTATTCCTTTAAAACCATCCAAAGGGCGCTTTTCCGTTAACTTATATAAAGTACCAGAACAGGATTGCGCGTTAGAGATTGTTAATCATAAACTTGGTTCTCCAAAGATCTCAGACTCTTTGATTCATTCTCTTTCGAGCAACAGGATCAGGAAGGAGGTCAATTTAGGTGGTCCATCTCCAGGAAAAGGAAAATGGATCGAGACTCACAGATCATTGATTCGACCCCTAGCTCATTGGGACACCAATTGGCATTTGATGGGGGAGGAGTGTAACAAAAGTTTCCCATCCGAGACTAGGTTGCCTGAATGCAATGTCTCTCCAAAACCTTGCAACTCAGGACCTGTTTGTGCAAACCTAAACTCTTCTCCTTTGATGATGTTGGAAAGTGAATGTGTGAAACAGAGCTATTCTAATGAATCCAAAAGATGCGATCTGAATGTTCCTGATGGAAGTAACACGGTGCATGTGGTGTTACATGATTCTAGTTCCTGCTATGAACTAGGTAGCCTGAAGGATTGTAATATGGGTTTGGTTACTCAAACTCTAGCAACTGATAATAATGACACTTTCAGTTTCAGTGCAACCCAAATAGAGCGCCTCATTTGTGATGCAGATGATATATGCCAGGTAAAATATGTTTTACCTGATAAATGTGATATACTGGTATGGTTTTTTTGGGTTTGACACTCACTTTCCTCGTCTTCCTCAAAGCCTTCTCTTACATTACAGCAGCTATTTGATTATCATAGCATTTAGTTTCCTTAAGCAAGCTCTGTGGTTGGGTTTCTGAGGTTTCTGTCTAACGTGATCACTTTGTCTCAGGAAATATCACATTCTTTATCAGAGGATACCTTGGCTTCTTGCCAAAGCCCTGAACCTCTATCCCCTACAAGTTCGGAGGAAGTTTTTCGTTGCAGCCCCATCTCAGTTTTGGAATCACTCTTAAAAGGGGGAGTACCATCCACCATGGACTGCTTTATGAATGGCAATACTGACTTATGTGGTAAGTTTTAAGAAAAGAAGGTTAATTTGTTTTCCAATCTTGTTGTAACACATTTACCCATTGAAACAACTTTATGGAACATGCAGAAGTGTACTCTGAAGGGCTGGGAATGACTATATCTAGTGACGAGGATAATCAAGAAGAGCCAATGGATGTCAATGAGGACATTGCAGAACTTTCTGATAATTCTTATTTAGTGAGCATGTTGGATGTGGCATGTGGACATGATGATGTGAAATACACTTCATGGCTGTCATTCGAGGGACCCAAAACCCCTCTGGTGTTTCAAATCCTAGAGGAAAAATATGGCCGGCATGTATCGTGGCCAAGATCAGAAAGAAAGCTTCTGTTTGACCGTATAAATCTGGGGCTATCGGATATTGCAAAGTCTTGTTTTAGCATCAGACAGATATCAGCATCAGTTAGACAAAGGTTTAGCCCGTGTTGGACAAGGAAAGAAGTGGAAGAGAACTTGTGGAGGCTGCTTGTCATCCAGGACAAAGAGGCCACCAAAATTAATGAACCAAGACCCTTCGAGGGGAAAAATTCAACTACCAAGAAAGGAAAGAAATCGAATGCCATCACGTGCAAGTGCATCAAGGGCTCCGATGGTGATTCCTGTTTTCTCAAACTAGAAGATTATATGGATGAGATAATTATAGACATTGAAAGATCATTGTTGGACGAGTTAGTGTCCGAGTTTTTGTGAATACATCAAATTTCCAAAGGGACTACAAGCTTAGAAAATCAGGTTTGTATTAGTACATAAGTGTGAAACTTAGCTCATTTTTTGTAGCGTATCCTTCTCTGGGGAGTGCCTGTCAGCTGTGCTTGCATTTGTTATAGATCCATATTGTGTCTTTTTCTTTTCATTGATTAATAAAAGATGTTTTGTCAGGTCAGTTTTCAGAACTGAACTCCAACACTATACGGACCAGCCCATAACGCAACGGGCATGATCCCAGCCCATATTATCAGGCCCAAAGGCCCATTTTAAACCCACTCCCCATAAAACCCCCTCTTCTCCTTTACTAGGGCTTCAGATTAAACACACCGCTGCCGCCGTCGTCCACCGGAGTAACTCATCGATGGGTAAGTAGTCTCCGAAATGTACCGTTTAAGAATTTTCCGACGTGAAGTTTATCATCAGTATTTTGATATGAATTTTGTGATCTTCAGCTAGAATTAAGGTCCATGAGCTTCGCGCCAAAACAAAGGCTGAGCTTCTCGGCCAGCTTAAGGATCTCAAGACAGAGCTCTCTCTCTCCGTGTCGCCAAAGTCACTGGTGGTGCTCCCAACAAGCTCTCCAAAATGTACCATTTTTCACTTTTATATTACACTTTTTGTTGTTGTTGGGAAATGCTATTGATCTTTGGATTTTATATCATTTACCATTATTAATAAATTTTTATAGTATTTGTTTATGCATTTGGTCCCTAATTTATGTAGTGATTTATAAAACATTGTGCATTGCAGCAAGGTGGTGAGGCTGTCCATTGCGCAAGTGTTGACTGTTATGTCACAGAAGCAGAAGGCAGCACTGAGGGAAGCCTACAAGAACAAGAAGTACTTGCCTCTTGATTTGCGTCCGAAGAAGACCAGGGCTATTCGCAGGCGCCTTACTAAGCATCAGGTACTGTTTTGTATATCTGTCAGTGAAAGCGTAATATGTGCTTCATTTATTATAAGTTCTAATATCACTTATTCATGTTTTAGTCTAAGTATGTAATGATATAGTCCTTTGGAGTGCATTGTTGACAATGTTCTTATGTATAAGTGGTTGTACATATGTGTTTCCTGATAGACCGAATATTGCAGTCTTTTAGCTAACTGTATATCTTTCTTGTTGATGTTGTATCTGAATATTATTCCTTTATTAGGTTGATGCAGTACATTAATGGTTGATCTGTTCTGACTTGTTTTTTAATTTGCTCTCAGGCATCCTTGAAGACTGAAAGAGAGAAGAAGAAAGAGATGTACTTTCCACTTAGAAAGTATGCTATCAAGGCTTAAACAGATAATCTTCTCTTTGGCCTCTCCATTTTTCATTGAGAACTTGTGCTTTCACTACTGATAGTATCATGCTACTTTGTCTTGGATGTTTTTACCGGAAACCTATTTTCAATGTTATCTCTCCTTTTTTTCTAATGTTGAAGTTGTAAAGATTCTTTGAGGATTTTTATAGCACTCATTAATAATCCGAGTATTACTTGTCTGCCGTAACCTCTGGGAACGTAGCTTTTAAATTGGAAATTCGAATACTCCATTGTTACAAGTATTTCTTGAGTTAAAAGAACTGTGTTCGATCTCAATGAAACCGCCTCATTTCCATACGAACAGTGTATTGGTGATGACTGATGAGTGAACAAACAGCAAACCCCTTCAAGCAACAACAAAAAAAACCATTATTTATGATTTTTGAGTGCAAGGGAGATTTATTTTTTCACAACAAAAGAAGATATTAAAAGTCGACAAATAGAAGAATCAAAATACATAATGTCGAGCTCAAATCTCTTGTTCCGGAATGGCGTCTTGCTCCACCGCCACCTGTCCGATTCCGACTCAGCCCCTCCCGTTACGACCCTACTTGAATCCCACTCAGGTAACTCGCTTCGCTCTTTACCAACCGCATATCCAATTTCGAGTTTTGATGTTGAATTCGCGTTTTTGAGATCGTTAGGGTTTTGTTTGATTGAATTATTAGGTGCTTATACGACGTCCAGAACGCACGAGGGCGCATCTCGATTACTCTTCTGGAACCGACACGTACTGAGACTGAGCAGTTCTTTGAAAATTTTGAGTGAGAAAAAGCCTGAGTTTTTATTTGGGAAAGAGAAGTTGGATTATTTGAATTTGGTGTCACTGGTGGAAAAATCTGAGTGGATTTCTGTGGTTAAAAATGTGGTGGAATATTCGGTGGATGAGGCGATGAGAGAGGCAATGAGGAGGGGGAGGAGTGAGGGAGAGGAGCTGGCTTTGACGGCACTTGTGAGTGGGAATGCTGGAGGGTTGAGTGGATGGATGGGAGGGAATGTGGATGCGGAGGTGCTTAGGTGTTTTGATGTTTACGTGCATGTAGGGGTTTATGTACCTGTGTTGTTTGGTTTTCAAGGTAGTGGTGCAAGGTTGGCTATTGTGGGGCGTGGGAGGGAGGTTGCAGCTGCTAAGTATTCGGACTGGGCGAGGTTAGTGTGTGATGTGTTTTTGTTGTTGTTCATCTTCAACATATTTTTGTTATCCTGTATGTTGAGGAAGAGATGAAATTTCTGGCTAGTTTAGGAGTTAGATATTCCTGAAAGCTGTTTATCTGCTTTCTTTTTTAGCTTTTATTTTATTTCCATCCAAGAAGAAGATGCCTCTTAAACTGGTAGCTCTTTCTTTTCCAAGCAGACTGAGGAAGCCTCTGATAAAATTGAAACCTCCGCAAGCAACTGAAATACTGCTGTCAAATGATGGCAATCATATACTTGAAGGCTCTGTGACAAATTTCTTTGTTGTTTGCCGTAAGGTGAACAATCTAATTCATTCGCAAATTCAAAAGAAATAGTACAAGTGTTTGCTCAGCTTATACCATTGTACATATATATTTTATGATAGTACTTATCCTACTATTTGCAGAACATAAAATTGTTGCCAGTGTTAGGAATCCTTGAGCTATTTCCAGTGTTAGAAATCCTTGAGCTGTTGAGATGTGTAACATCTGTCAACTCTTTGCTATACCCTTTTCAGGATATATCAGAAACACAAGGGGGAACCATTCCCATCAGCAGTTTTGAGGTTCAAACTGCTCCTATCTGTGATGGTATCCTTCCGGGAGTAATTCGTCAGTTGGTTATTGAGTGAGTTTCATCCTATCAACCTTATTATTTTACAAGTTGGTTGTTTGCTGGCTCCTATTTGCATATCTCATGCGCCGCATTATCTTGTTGCGTTAAAGTGTTGTCTTTTTTCTGAAAGTGGTTTATTGTGCAGAGTTTGTGAAGCCAGTGGCATCCCTCTGAAAGAATTTGCACCATCCTGGTCTGAGCGCAATACTTGGGAAGAGGCATTTGTAACTAGTTGAGTTTTCCCGTATCTCATGGCCTGCAAATGTTTCCCAATTCAAATTCCCTAAGCATTATTAACAAATAAACTATTTTGTTCCATCGAAATTAAAATATTCTAACTACATAATTATTGGATTATCATATTTATTGAGAAATTTGATGCCATGCATAATTTGCAGGTAGCTTGAGAGTTGTTCAATATGTTGAAACTATCGAAGTGTCACATTCACATGAATCGTCAAAGTTGGAAACATGGAGTGAAGATTCAAATGATGTCAAACATTTCAAGGTTGACATTCTGATAATTGAGATTTGTATCTTTATTTCATTTAATCTGTTGGCTCCCAGCTGATCATCTTGCCTTTATTCCAATTAGGATGGCCCTGGCGTGATCACAACATTGATTCGGGTAAGAATGTGACGGTCATCTTCAATCTTAATGATGACGTGCACTTTTGTTTCATTTGTGATCCAAATAATGTTAGGCTCAAGTTTGGTCATTTTACTGTGGGTTGTACATTGGTGCATTCTGTCATCATCTTCTGCATGAAATTTGACAAGCGAATTCGGGTTAAATGATTTTTTCATGACCGTGCGGGGAACTTGAATACACCAATCCTAGTGTCTGTATTTAGTGTTCAGCAGGTTTTATGTGATATGATTCAGAGGTCTAATTTGAACAATTTGTATGTAATATATGCTTCTTGCTTTAGTTTCTTCTACTTCAGGAGTGACTACTATGCATGCCATATGTTGACCCCTACTCTCAGCAAGAAACAAATTGACAAAAACTGATTAATTTCCCTCGCAGAATGAGATCATGAAGAGAGCCTGCTTAGAAGATTACTAGCGGACTTGATTGAATGACTTACTCTCATCAACCACTCATCTTTGGCTGGCAGCCCTTGTGTATTATACAAATGGAGAATGAATGGTTCAGATGAGAAGATTATTGGCTTCATACATGACCTTGGTAACGCTCATCCTCTGTGTTAAAAATCGCATGTAACTCAGCTTATGTCCCTTGTTATATCAAAGCTTTCAATTATTCCTAGATTGACTGATATCCCTGACTCATCCTTTGCTTTTTTTGCAGTTCCAGTGTCAGGGCAGTTCTCGCAGCTCCAGTTAACTTAGTTCAAGGACTACAAAAGCGTAAACTTTAAAGCAATCCTACCTCTCTCACTGCATCTCTTCCCTCCGCATGCACCGTGCATCTCTTCCCTCCGCATGCACTGTGCACGTCAGTAGTTATCAGCGATCTCAAAGCAGCAAATGTGCAGCGCTTCAAATGTTTGTTCATGATATACTCTGACTAAAAAGTTTATTCATGCTAAAATAAAGTCACGTATGTATGGCTACTTGAGATCTTTTGGTTGGACGTGATTTCTGCATATAATAAATTAATATGCATAAAAGAAATGTGAAACAGAACGAACCAAAATGGAGGGAGGCCCAGGCCCAATTACAGATCCATGACGAAGCAAGGGCAGTGTCGTCTTCGGGTCCTTGGCGATCGGAATCGAGTAAGTGAAAATGAGCGGAGCAGGAAAGAAAGTTATCGATGTGGCAAAGCAGGCCAGAAAGACGATCGATTGGGACGGTCTAGCCAAGCTTCTGATCTCCGATGAGGCGAAAAAGGAGTTCGCTACGCTGCGTCGGACTTTTGATGAAGTAAACCACTCGCTCGAGACCAAGTTTAGCCAGGTTCTTCCTTTACAAATTCTTTGATTTGAAATTTATGATGATGATTTTTTTTATATATTTATGTTTGCCAGTGCTAGGGTTTGATGTTATTGGAGCTGATTAAAGTCTGATTCTTTGTGCAGGAGCCTGAGCCGATCGATTGGGAATACTACAGGAAAGGAATTGGATCCCGCATAGTTGACATGTACAAGGAGGCTTATGATAGTATGTTTTAAGTCTGTTGTCTTGTTGAGTTTTACATCTTGTAAGATAAAGTTTGTGTTGATAGCAATGTGGGTGATTTAGGAGTATGTTCAATTTTTCATCACGTGCACTCTAACTTTGTAGAGTGAACTCTAGTTAAACCAATACACGAGAGGTAATAAGAAATAGTTCTAGTGTTTGATTGAAAGTAAAGATGATTACTTTTTGATTCATTGTAAGCCCTTTGTCTCATTACTGCTATGCTGTAATTAGCTTTAGCTTGTTATCAGTTATTTTGTTTTTATTAGTTATTAGTACGTTCAGTAATTAATTATTTTGAATTTGGGTTTAATGGGAAAGCAGGGTATAAACTTAACTGAATTGAAGTGGCTGTTAAAATATTAGTAGATTATATCTGTTGGGAACAAGCTGTGCAATATACAACGGCTTTATTTGACGATATTTATTTTATCTTTTGATTCCATTGGTCAGTAGGGTTCTCGCATAGTGTCAATTCATGCTCAGTTGCTTAATGATGTTCCTCATGAAAATTTTGTTTGTTTATTTAACTTGTCGAGTGTTACTGTAGCCTTCTGATGATTTTTTACTAGCTAAGTTTGTTATCTTTGTATGTGACTTTTGCTATTCAGGCATTGAAATTCCAAAATATGTGGACACGGTCACTCCCGAATACAAGCCAAAATTTGATGCTTTGGTGAGCTAATCGTATATCCTGAACCATTAATATTTTTGTTTTGCTTGACATTAATGTCAAATTTGCAACTTGAATATTCATGCATTTGATTGCAGTTAGTGGAGTTCAAGGAAGCAGAGCAGCAATCTCTGAAAGAGTCTGAGCGTTTGGAAAAAGAAATTGCTGAAGTTCAAGAGCTGAAGGTAGCTGTTATATCACTGTTTCTTCCCTTTAAAGTTGTAGTAACTGTCAGTTATAACATGTTTTCATTTTATCTCTTTGCAGAAAAAGCTCAGCACCATGACAGCGGATGAATACTTTGAAAAACATCCTGAATTGAAACAGAAATTTGATGATGAAATCAGGAATGACTTCTGGGGTTACTGAAGACCCGCTTAGCCAACTACGATGCCTCTTCTTGGTTCCCTGAAGTTCATGTTCTTGACTCGACTCTAAAAGAAATAAAAGCAACCAGATTGGTTTTTTCTCATGTAATGTTACTATTTATGCAGTGAATCTGGAATTTCAGTGTTGGAGGTTCCACACCGTTGTCTATACCTATTAATGACGTTGCGTTTTTATCCGCATTATATGATTTGTCTTCACTATAGTTGCCCTTATTGACAGGCCATCAGACTGATTATTCTACAAGCATTATCAATGGGTTCAGGTTAAGTGCCGTGTTGTAGTCCCACACAACATAATGGACTCAACGGTCAGATATGAACAGTGATACTCATGTAAACGATCTTGCATTACTCATATTGCATCCTATTTACATATATCCACACCACTGGGATGGCCCTTATGACATCACCCCATGGTCCCTCTGGCTAGCCTTCCTATGTGATTTCACATTTTCTATTATAAAATCAAGCCATTGACCCAATCAATGCCCACATATTGCAATAACGTGACGACTCTATGATTTCAAACTAGATATTATGAAGACTATTACTAACAACATCCCCATTCATATTCAATTTTTATCGTATTTTATCCGTGTTTTGCTGTCAAAGAAATTTCAATTTAAATAGAAAAAAGTGATAATACGTTTCAGTTATAATGACATGTAGAAAAAAGAGACATGGAAAAGTCAATGGTCACTGTTTTCGTCTATATCAAATGGCTCACAGCGTTTCTTATTCAGCTTTTCTTTGACAAATCCATTTGATGAACAAGTCGCAGTCTTCCCTCCACCTCTCTGTAGCCCATTTCATTTCATGTATCTATATAAACCATTCATTCATCACATGCCATTTTCCATTCACAACTTTTTGCTTCTTCAAAAACACACACACTAGTCTGCTCGACTGCTCATATGGCGGATTACAGACCGGAGAGGAGCTTGGAGGGTACACCAACTTGGGCTGTGGCGGTTGTGTGTTTTGTAATAGTTTTGATATCCATCTTCATCGAACATCTCATTCACCTTGTTGGACATGTAAGTACACACTTCAATATTCATGCTTCAAAATATGTTCTGTTATCTGCATGTTAACCTTATCAAAATAGGTCAAATGAGTGATCGATTTTTGTAATAATATACAGATTTGCTTGTTGAAAAGTTTGGTAGTTTAATGAGTTAAGTAATTGCACAAGACATTTTAACTAACAAGAAAAGTAGCACGTCACGTCATGCATGCATTAAATTACGAGAAACCAAAATCCGACACGTGTTATGGGACCCACTAGAATTGTCAACGCACCAATTCTATTCCATACGAGTCTTCATGTTTCATTTCCATAATGTTCTAAAAGTCAACAATGGATCAGTTTTTAATATTATCATTTATTTATAAAATTGAGATTATTTTGATTTTACAGTGGTTAAAGAAAAAGAACAAGCCAGCACTGTATGAAGCACTAGAGAAAATCAAAGCAGGTATAACTGAATTAACTGCCATTTTCAACTTTCAAAAAAGCTCAGTAAAAACTGTGAAACTGAATGGTTAACTGTTTTGATGTCAGAGCTTATGCTGCTGGGGTTCATTTCATTGCTGCTGGTGGTTGTAGGAGATCCCATTTCTCAAATCTGTGTATCCGAAACTGTTGGAAATAGTTGGCATCCTTGTAGCGAAATCGATACGGCCAGGATCGAAAGGGGTTACAAAAATGACTACTGCACCAAGCAGGTATGAATTCAGTTGCACATTGCTGACTATCAAAATAAAGTATGATATCAGGATTCATACGGTTTATGACCGATTGATCGTTCGATCACTGCTGATTTTTGTTATCAGGGTAAAGTGGCATTGGTGTCATCTTATGGTATCCATCAGCTTCACATTTCATCTTTGTGCTGGCTCTTTTCCATGTCATGTACTGCATCTTAACCTTGGCCTTGGGAACAATCAAGGTATGCAAATACACTTATTCCTCGATTTGGATGATGGGTCTCTTCTGAGCTGTTTGTTTTAACTTACTATATTATTTGGCTTTCAGATGAGACGATGGAGGAGGTGGGAAGATGAAACAAAGACGATTGAGTATCAATACTCTCACGGTATGTATCATCAGCATTGATCTCATTCCACAAGTGTGCAATTGCATTATTACCAAGTGCTGACATATTTTTACTAACAGATCCGGAGAGGTTCAGATTCGCTAGAGATACGTCTTTCGGGAGAAGGCATTTGAATTTCTGGAGTCAATCCCCAATTCTTTTATGGATTGTAAGAACTACTATAACCTCTTCGATCATGATATTATAACTTACTTGAGAAAACACTGCTTTAAGCTGCTTCGTGCATTTTAGGTATGCTTCTTTAGACAGTTCTTCAGATCAGTGACTAAGGTTGATTACCTGACACTTCGACATGGATTCATAGCTGTAAGTCTTCCACAACTTTAACTGGAAAGTGGAAATGTCAACCTCCACTTTTGCTAATGAATTATGTCCTTGTCACACTGCAGGCACATTTAGCTCCAGGAACTGAAACTAAGTTTGATTTCCAAAAGTACATTAGAAGATCTCTGGAAGAAGACTTCAAAGTCGTCGTGGGAATCAGGTTGGTTTTGTAAACATTCCCTCAATACAAACTCAAGGCAGTTACGGGAGTTTCGAAACTTTGAAGCTGACCTAAACTTTTCTTTTGCGCAGTCCTTTGATATGGTTCTTCGCAGTTTTGTTTCTGATGACCAACACAAATGGTAAGCTGATCGTTGAATTTGCACTTTGTATAATCTCTAGCTTATTGGAAATGTGTTTTCCTTACCATTTCTACGCATTTTTGTCAAATACAGGATGGTATTCTTACCTGTGGCTGCCTTTCGTCCCATTGATAGTGAGTGACATCAATCTACACCTTTATATTCCTAAGTACTATCAAATGCGATCAAATAACCTCTGCAGAATAATCCTCAGTGACTTGTACTAAACTTCTGTTCAAATGTCTGCAGATAATTCTATTGGTCAGCACAAAGCTACAAGTTATTATAAGCAAAATGGGAGTAAGGATTGCAGAAAGAGGGGATGTAGTTAAGGGCACACCTGTGGTTCAGCCTGGTGATGATCTCTTCTGGTTCAACAATCCACGTTTCATGCTTTTCCTCATCCACTTTTGTCTCTTTTTGGTAAATAAATCGCGAACCATGAACTATATATTTATCTCTTGACAATGTAGTTTGAATGACCTTCACTGACTTGAGAATATTCTGAACTTTTTTTCCACAGAATGCATTTCAGTTGGCATTCTTCGTCTGGAGTACAGTAAGTATCGTGGTCTCGTCTTCAGGAAATTATTTAGCTCAACCCATGACCACCTGTGATCTGATCCTGTTGTATTGAATTTTCTTGTTGCAGTATGAATTCAGTCTTCTATCGTGCTATCACCATAAGGTTGAAGATGTGGCCATCAGAATCTCAATGGGGTAAGTATCCTGCAAACAGACATATGCAGAATGTTATGTGTTTTGGAAATTGTGTTTTTCTAAAATAATGTCTTATCATTGTGCAGGGTGCTTATTCAAGTCATCTGCAGTTATGTAACTCTACCTCTTTACGCAATTGTGACCCAGATGGGATCATCCATGAAGCCAACCATCTTCAACGACAGAGTAGCGTCAGCACTCAAGAACTGGCATAAGACAGCGAAAAAACACACCAAGCATAGCAAGCATTCAGAGTCCACCACTCCTCTTAACAGCCGCCCCACCACTCCGACTGCTGGCATGTCACCTGCACATCTTCTCCACAATTTCCGTCAGATAGAAAGCTACCATGCATCACCAATGAGATCAAACATGGAGATTGATGATCACTGGGACCCTGAGACACCTTCGCCTCCACGCAACTACCATGGAAACATGCACTTTCCTCAATCCAGCGGAGGGTCCAGGGAAATGGAGTTAGTTGATTCAGGTGCAATGGCGCTTCCTCAGACGACGACATTACCTGCAATAAGGACTCAGCATGAGATTAACATCGGGCAAGCTGACAATTTCTCCTTTGAGAAGAGATCAGAATCAACCAGAAGATAAAAAAGCTCAAATAGTGAATACAACAAATTATAGGGCTTACCAGTGGGCACTATGTAAATTTACCATTGCTTTCTTCATTTTCATATAGACTGTTCTGTTCTGCTGATGGAAATGTAAAGAGGGGTTTTCTACTATATATAGTGAGATCTTTGAATTTTGACCTGGAAGTGAAACTTTCATATAATAAAATTATAATAAGTGACATAAAAGAGAGTCTATACAAACTGGCACATTTTATGACAAAACCAATATTCTTATAATGTTGCGAAAGTGAATGATCCTAACATGAGGCGGTATTGAGTATCCATATTTAAGTTGACACGAGTTTCAAACATTTGCAGCAGGATCTCTTTCAGATTCATCTGCACTCTTTGCTGCAGCTAATCTTTCGGCGGCTAATCTTTCCTCAAGTGCTCGAGCACCTCGTTCCCTGGCAACACAATAACATGAAAAATTAGATGAACCATATATTCCACTTATTTTACAGAACTAGTTCGTTGCAACACGAAGCATATGCCAGCGAATTTAAACATCCAGAACTAAGGGAATCACATCAAATCAAACTTCAAAATGAATCATATCATGATATCAATGCCAGGGAGTAAACAATCTCGAAGCAGTTTCTTAAGTCAATAACTACATAAAGTCTATAAGCAGGATTTTTATGTACCTTCTCCTTGATGCCTCAATGGGATCAGAGCCGGGCAATGGGGCACCACCATAACTGTTTTCCTGGGTGTCATTCACAGTAGTCAACCTTCCACAGAACAATTTATGAAATATTGATGCTACAGGGTCAATTACTGGCCTGCATAGGAGCAACAAGATCAGTTCAGGACTTTGATTGCAATCACTTTAAAAACAAGGCAGTAAATTTTATTATCAAGGATGTAGTGCCATCAAAAAAGTAAGTAGATGCAGTAGATAAGACAATGCACCTTAAAATTTCAGGGAAGAATGATGAGAAAGCAAACTCATCACTGGGATCTCCTTGAAGTTTAGTTTCAGGTTTCTTCTGTAGATATCTAAGGTAGATCCAACTGATATACGTGCCAAAGATCAATGTTGGAAGATATTTCTCCATCTCGGGTGCTAAACAGCAAACCACTACAGACAATATTACCATGATAGATGGAAACCACTGCGAAAACAATTACACTTGTCTTATGCTATTTGTTTCATTGAAAAGTTATCTTTCACAGCAGACACTTTAGGGTTAATGTACCTTCGCTTTGATTTTCATAAGCTCCTGATCAGGCATGATTTGCTTAATACCGACGAGAAATCCGAATAAGATCCCATGGAAGCCAGACAGAGGTGTGTAACTACAAAAGAATATCAAGTAAGAAAATTATGAAGAGAAGTTTCAAACAGGAGAGGTTTCAATTAATTAAGCAGCTGGCATTTTAACGGAGGCGCTTACAGATAAATTTCCTGTGTTGTTATGTAATACAAAGTAATAGCTGTGGTGAAGATACAAAGAGACGTCACAAAGTTGACAAAGAATATGAACTTGACCAATTCTCTTGCCCCCCATAAGGGTTGAAGAAGCTTGCCCAGGAATAGAAGACCAACTGAGCTGATAATTGCCTGGAAAACAGGTTCAAGTATCAGTTTGGACTTTGGAGATACTTGTTTTTTTGACAAAGAGGACACAGATCCATACCCCATAAATTGTTTGTTCCAGATAGCCAGCTGTGACAAGGTTCCAAGCGAAAGGAATTGTCCTGTTTCATAGATCAAATCTTTATTTGCCAACTGAATATGGTTATAACTGATATGTTCAACGCCTCAAATGACAGCCAATGTCGCCAAAAAGTAAAACACAATTTTAATGGAGTAGTAACAATTATCAGTCTGTAATAGTAAACATCTAAGCCGTCTCTACATCCACAAGCTACGTGATTGGCAAGCAACCTCAATCATTGAGTGAAAAAACATCTAAGAAGCCAGATATTACAGTCACATAAGCTTTAGTCTCTTTTCAGATGTGTCCTCCTACATCTGAGTTAACAAGCAATAATCAAAACCCTAAGATGCGTCTGCATTGGACGACACCGTCAACTCCCACATCTATTAAAATCCATCAGCACCTATTTTTAGCTGATATGTCATTCGTACTCATATTCCTTGAATTTATTACAAGTTTCTTCTAGCTCCATGCCATCATCATCACAATGCAGCCAAGTCCAACAAAATCCATCCAACATACCTTTAGAAAAATAAATAGCATACATATACATACTACACTAAATGCAGCGACAAAAAGCAAAAAGTCTAACCAAAGCCGACACACCAAAATCACTCAAAATGAAAAACAACCACAACAAAAAATTTAGCATTTCAAAAAGAATTCACAGGCATACATTACATACCTAGCAGGTATAAGCGCCAGATAAGTTACAGCAGCGGGAAAGATCTGAACAACCACATGTCCAGCAACAATCACACCAGCTAAACCTTTACACAAGGACGTTGTTCCAGAGAAGAAGCTCGTCGTCGATCCCTAACAATCAAAGTCAACATTTCCAATCAACTAAAATCTACCGTTTTCGCAATTCAGATTCGCACACTGCTAAAATGTATTACAATACAATTTAACTGTAAGAATGAGAAACGGAATGTGTCAGTACCGGAGACGTCATTGCAGGATGAGATCGGCGTCGGCCAGAATCGCGATCTGAGTCCTCTTCTTCTTCGTGTTAATTCGCTTTAGCATTACAACGCTTGTTAAATCACGATTAAGTGAAGATTAACGACAATCAGTTTGGGATTCAAACAAACGGCCCATTGGGCCTGAGCTGAGCCCACAAGCATAATTGCGGGATTTCAAGATTACACAGCTGTAAATATACAACTTTATTCTATGTAACACGAGCTGTGTTGTAACATTTGTGGTTTACACAAACTTCATCAACTGACAGAACTCAAACGTACGCAGCTACAATAATGATGTAAGAAGTTGGTTGAAGTTGAGGGTTGTATCAGACCCGTACGGCTACCCTCTTTTTAGGAGCCGGTGACACTGATAACTTGCCGATGCTAGCTTCGGATACTGTCATTAGTACTCTGTGGGATGCTAAAGCTGAAGCAGTGGCAAGCATGACGAAGGATACCCAAAGAGACGGATCATTAATAAAGCATCAGTTTTAGCGGAATTGAGGATTTTGGAAACAATCACTTTGAGTCGCCTGTCACTTAAGGTAGAGGTGTAACTTTGGATGGGGATGGGATTTTTGTCTAAAGTATTTGCCTGAATTTTTTTGAGCTCATCCGACAGACTCGTCAGGGGACCATACTGGGACGATGCTAGGGCAGAGGTCAGCCTTTTGATTGTCATATGGTACATAATATCTGAAATAACCTTGGTGAAGTGTTGGCGATAGGGTACTGCTTCTTTTGATACTGCAGCTCGCACAAGTGAAGCTCCATTCTGTTCATAAATGAACACATGTTAGTGAAGCTGTTCGTTATCTAAATGAGTATATATCTGTTTAACTGAATTTCCATTAAAAATTGAGTTATAATAATTGGTAGCATCAATTCTAACAATTTAACAGATAATATCATTGAGGGAATGCAGTTCAGTATGAGGCACTCACAGCAGTCATTAAGAGCCTCCTCAGCACTGCACCATCTTTCGATGATAATAGCAGCAAAACCAAATTTGCAGCATCAAACACTGAAGCCTTTTTCCCATTAGATGAAGCAAGAATAGAAGAATTTCTTTTAGAAGAAACTAATTGCTGCAAACTGTACAAGATAGTTGATATGTTAGGAGATCTTTTCAACTAGAACAACAAAAAGAGAATGAAATCACTAGATTGTTAAAGGGGAATTCTGGCGAGTGCACTTATTTGGTTTTAAGTGCAAGTCTATCATTATTAGATACCGCACCTATAATTATCTTAGAAAAAAAATAGATATTAAAATCCCATCATATGACATTGTGTGAACACTATTAAATCAAGAATTCAAAAAAAACCTATTTCGTGTAAAATATTGTTATGGAGCTTCAAACAACTGAAAATGAATTTCCTTCAGATTCTGAGTGTGTGATGATTTGAGATGCATAATACTAACAGGACTAAAAAATAAAAGAGGATGCAACTATAGCTACTACCAAATGTCAAAAAAGTAGTCAAGTTTAAAACCTTGTAGCACCAACACTCAAGAAAAGGGCAAGTCGTTCCCATCTGAATTCCTTTTGTTTGGTTAAAACCACCTGTATTTGTACATACAAAAACGGAAAGGTCAAATTTGCAACTATACGAATTCTATTACCATGATGACACTTTACAGACATAGATGGCACTTAACATTCGCATACGAAAGCATATCAAAAATACATTACTTATATATGAAATCCAATTCCAGCAAAGGTTATATCAATACCGAGTGCAGTATTTTCCTAGTCTCTGCTGAATCCTCGGTAAGAAGTTTCCTGACCACATACGGATATGCTGCTTCAAATGTCTTAAAGTTTGGGTCTCCTGCTACAGCAAATCCTGAAATAATTTGCATGGCTCGAATCATCCATGAGTCGATAATACTAACAAGTTATGTGAAGTTGGAATCTAGACTCAAAATTCACTACTTTAATCAGTATAGTTATCTACCCTCCAAGGATGCCAAAGACCGAAGAACTAATGTGTAGTAAGGCGGCATGCGGAAATGATATTTGAAGGCCACTGACCAAACCTTCCCCAATACCTACACAAACCACACATCTTAGATAATCTCTGCACCGACAACAATGCAACATAATCAAAGGTCGCTGCAGATCCTCGTCAAAATTCTCTCTGATTTGGAAGATTAAGCTTACAACTACACATTATGGTTAGATTTTTTATAGATTGTCTGGGTACGAAATTCAATGACATCATACCCTGCTAAACTTGACATTGGGAATCCCATCTTTTACTTCTACTTCTCCAATAGCATCTTCCAGATCCTACATTATTGTAACAGTTTAAAGATAATACGATGACTATTTTAAGGGAAAGAGGTATGTCACCAAAGTATTATTACCATGATAACACGATTTAAATTAACGCCTGGCTTGACAACATCCATATCCTTCAGAGCATACACTAGGGATGCCCAGTCCCCATATACAATATGTAAAATCGATGCAAGCATCGCAAACTGATGTTTACGCTGCATCTGACAAATCAACCCAAAATCAAGAAACCTGATACAAAAAATAATAGTTAACCCATTTCAGGTATGTTTAAAGTTTACAATACAATTCATGCAAATATAATATGGTATGGATACCCTATTTGCGCTGAAGACGTGTAACGCAAATTTCCTGGATGTGGATCAGCATGCAATAAGCCAGTTTCAAGAAGTTGGATAAGTGCTGCTTCAACACCTTTATTTACCTATAATTGCAACAAACCGTAAGACAAACAAATATGATTAAGTATTCTGTACTAAAATAATGATTATTACACAAATAATATCAAATAGATGTATACAATGAAAGGAAAGCACCATTGAACTATCTACATGCAACATTAGTTGATGGCTCATTTAAAAAATATGTGTAGTTGTTAACGCACCAAATCCAGAAGTCGTCTCCTGGCATCTGATCTATTATCAGAGGCATTTCCAGTAGCTTGGATGAGTAAATCCCTTGGAGATTCTCCTACGATCCACTCCATTGTTAAAACTCTCCGATTACTCAAATTCCGGTAGATTTTTGGTACACAGATGAACGGAAAGCGGGAATGGGCTTCCTGTAAAACCACTGCAGCTTTTTAAACTAATAAGTACCTCACTATCTTCAAAAGACCAGGACAGTCAATGAAATAAGATTGGAATGAAATGTTAACTCTTTAACATGTGCATCTTGAGTGAAGTCAACTTTATCAACTTAAGAGAGGCAAAACTAATTCTCAATTGCAACAAATTTTACCATACTTCCTAAATGTAACTGAAAAAATAAGTGAAAGTGAAACCATAGACTGATTGTGAGAAAACAGAAAATGTACCTTAAATTTTTTGGCATTTTCAGCCTCTAGGTTGTAATCTAACTCCCCTACGAAACCTTTTCCAAGTTCATCAGCATAAGCACGAGGGTCAAAATTTCTCTTCAAAATTTTCTGCGCTATGCCTAGCTGGAAGGGTACAAAAGAAGGGGATAACAAATTTGCTATGAAGGAGCTAGCACATGATTGATAAACAAGCATATAATACTATATCTGATATTTACTTGTACACACCCCAAGACGAAGAATGTAAATGTCCCGGACAACAACGTGCTTCAAGTTTGGACGTTGAACTTTCACAGCCACGAGAGTACCATCAATAGTGCGTGCTTGATAAACCTGGATTTCACATGGCAGAAAATATGAGTTGAGCATGTTATTCAAATGAATGCATTGTGAACACTACACTTACGAAATAATAGTCACATGTTCAAGGTTACCTGACCAAATGAAGCTGCAGCCACGGGTTCCTCTGAAATGTAACTAAAGAATGACTGTGCTGGAGAACCAAGTTCTTCCTCTAAGATTTTCAATGCCTCAGCCCTGGGAAACGGAGGGATTTGATCATGAAGCTCTGATAATGCCTGCAACATCATTAAGTATCTCTTTTATGACTTTAACACTTCGAGTAACATAATTTCTTGGTTAGTACATAATTTCGTGGTTAGTCCCCTCCAAGTGATTGGCATCCTAAATGCTAAATTCATATCCACCAATACTTCAAAGCTTCATATAATAAGAATTGACAAAAGTCACATGAAAGAAAACTCATACCGAGGAAATTTCTTTACCAATGATATCTGGCCTGGTTGAAAGAGACTGACCAACTGCATTACCAATTCCGAAGGAATTTAATCATCAATAACTAAGCACATCAATAAAATGCAAATGAAAATAGTATAGCCACAAGTTTAAATCGACGCAACACTTCAAGAGAAATGAATAATGAAAGGGATAAAAACGAAAGAAATTTAGAAATTAAAGACTGGGCCGGACAATAACCTTTGATGAAAGTAGGTCCCAGATTAAGCATGGTTTCTTTTAACACCATTCCAAAGTTGTACTGGGTGACATTCCAATCCGCCGCCTGAGCAAGGTCTTGTTTACCAATCTTTGATAACCGTAAGCGTATTCCAGCCAAAGCAAAGTATACAAACACCTTCCAATAAAAAAACGGATGAACCCAAATTTTCAAAACCTTAAGGTATAAAGAAGACCAAATTTTATGTACCACACTCAAACCAGAAAATCCAAGGTACCTCAAGAAGCCGGAGAGCCACTACTTGGGGCCGTAAGCTAAAATAATCAGCAACTTCATCTGGATCATACACATCCGGAAGCGGCTTAGACAAAGCCTTTATACGATAATAGTAATAACTCGCATAAGTCTCTAATGCCTTCAAGTCTGCCATCAACAAATCCACAGCGGATAGTTCTGCAATCACATATCATTTTCACATCAGAACTACTCTAAAGTCTAAACCATACAAATTCTCAAACATTACATCGACCGTTACTTCATAGCAACTTGGCCTAACCACGCCATTCTCTATATAGTTAAACCCTCAAATTATCAATCTCACAGTAAACCTTATCACATGTCCAATAAAATTAAGACAGAACAGCATTCAATTGAAAATACTGGAAATTGCCTGGATAGTAAGGTTGAGGAAAAGCAGGAGGCTTTAATCCAGCAGCTCCTGGATCTTCAACATTCCTCAACCAGATAACATCAGAAATAGTTCTAGAAACTTGTGGAATCCTAAGAGCTCCATTCGCCCAATTAAATCCTTTACTTAAACTCCCTTTCAGATACTCAACGTCCTTCTTAACCACTTTCCGAAAATGCCCTAACTCACCCACCACTACTCGTCCCCGCTTCCTAGCCGAACATAGAACAGTCGCAGGCGCTGCGTACGCTGACGTCATTTTTCCCTAATTTTTACAATCGGAATTTGCTTGTCGAAATTGGTTTCCGTCGTTAATCAGTTTGTGGCTCTGCTCGACTGACCGATCACCGATGAGCACGAAAGTGATTGACACGTGGACACATGTGATCGAATACGCTGGATTATAGTTGGGCTTTTAGAACCTGCTTTTAGCCCAATTTCAGCCAACGAGTCCAAATACTTGTCAACATCTGATTGGGCTTAGGCCCAGTTTCAATGTCGGCCATCTCGTTAAGGATCCCTGCGTTGACCGTAATGTTGACCAATAAGGCGGTGGTTTGTGCACTTAGTAACGCAACCTAAACCGCTTAAATTGGACCGTTATTTAAACACTGCGTTGTAAATAATCAGTTACAACTTGCAACGGTTAATTAGACCGTTTAATTGAATTCGAAAAAGTTAAACCGACCTTCCAGGGTAGTTTCTAGAAATTAGTTATTTAAAATTTTAGGAAACAAGACGGTTTCCATATTTTTAATTAATTTATCCGTAAATTGGAAATATTACAACGGTTAGAAAACGTAATTCTATAAATACAAAGGGAGTCAACAATCACAGGTCAAAATTAGGGTTCGATTGCGATGCGAAAAATTAGGGTTCGATGGCGATAACTAAAATCGGGGTTCAGTTTCGACTGCGATTGCATAATTGGAGTCCGATTTCGGTTGAGGATTGAGATCATCGTCGGTAACTGCGATTTGTTTCGAAAAGCATGTGTGGTTCTTATGGATTCTTAGGTATTCTCTTGATTCAATTTCGTCTATTTTTGTTTCTAAAAACTATGTGAAATAATGATGTTTTGTGATTTATGGAGTTGTGGGTTGTCTGAATGAGATGGTGGGTTTTTGGATTATATTATGTGATCTATGGAGTTGTGGGTTGTCTGAATGAGATCATAAAAAGAACTTTCAAATCATTAATTTGATTGTATTGCCATGTTGAATCTGTAACAATGGTTGTCTTTAATATTGTGTGAAAAGTGTTGTCCTGGATTGAGGGAGGAATTCTATACAGTTATCTTTTAGAACTTCGGATTTGATTAAATTTGACGTGATGACTTCTTGAAACTCTGTGAAACAGTGTTTATGGCATTATGATTGGAAAATGATGTATAAATGGGATGGTGGGTTAGAGTGTGAAACAATACTGCTTTTCGTTCAATTTTCTGCTAATTTGGCCGTGGTAAATAAATGCCGTTCCGAACAGGAATTGATAAGTATTGACGTGTCGTGAATGATGGTATTGTAATTTGGAAGTGTTGTGTAAATGGGATGTTGAGTATGTGATTATGGCATTGTCGTCGGAAAATGTTGTGTAATGGCATGTTGGGTATGAGGTTTATATCATGAAAGTAGAATTGGGGATGGGTGATTCAATCTTCTGCGATCCATCCTGTTTTATACTTTTTACAATTCTGCAATGACATATAATTGCCGTGTTAAATTGGGAAGAAGCTTGGTTGAAGTTAGCTTATTGTTTAAAAGTCACGTTGATGCAGTTCGTATCCAGAAAAAAATTCGGTTTGGTATGTGTAATTAAAATTTTATTCCTGATGGTGTCGCGTATTTGGAGTATGCTTTTGATGGTGTCGTGAAAATTTATCAAGAATCTGGTAAAAAAACTTTGTCATAGGTTCCAGTTGCTTTAGTTTCTGCTTAACTGTTTATCAAGTTTGGGATCATATCATTTCGTTGGATGTCACAGTAGGTGCTGCTGTTTTGTTGATTTACAATTCAGATAAATTTGGCAGCTTCAATCTGATGGTCAGTAGAACAATTATTCTATCTCCTCAAATATTATGCGGGTTAGGTTACTGAAAAGCTCATAGGACAAAGATGACTCTTAATCAGTACGAAAATTAGAAGCAGATGATCATTCTTCTTATTATGACTCTTTTGGCCTGTCAGTTTCTGTGCTAAAAAAAGGAAGATAGTTTGAACAAGCTTTTGAAGCTGAATTGGGAAGTGGGAACTATCGAGATGGGTATGGTTCATTTTTTGTGATGGATTTGGATTTATTAACTGGGTTATTCCTGTCACTGATGATCAATTCACTGACAGATGCAACTTAACTTCGATCAGTTTGGTTTTAACCAACAGTGTTCATGCACACTTTTTCTCTGTGTTTGGGGTTTATGAATTCGAAGATGTCAGCCACCAGTGATTCTGTGTTTGGGGTTTATGATTTTGAAGATGTCAGCCACCAATGATTCTATGTTTGGGGTTTATGAATTGGAAGATGTCAGCCACCAATGACAAAATGGTAAACTTAGTACACCGTGTTCTGTAAATTCTTAGGGTTTAACTCCTTGCGAGTATTTTCAATGGGCCGGCCCAATACATTGAAACCCTCTTTCATCTAACTCCAGTCCCCCAGTATAAATACTCCTCACTCCGCTACAGAATCTCTGCATCCATGTTTCATGTTTTTTAGGGTTTCATCACTTTCTTTTAGATTCCATTAAAATTGTTGTGTTAACCACCCTGTGAGGAAATCATCCCATTGATAGGAAGTGCCGTATGACACTTAAACCGCGTCTGCCGTCACCTCCGTCTTTCTCCGTCCCCAATTAACTACAACTCCGTAGCTGATTCTGTTATCGTTACGGTGTACGTTGGTTGGCCTGGAATTGACGCATCTGGTACGACGGATGTTGTGTGTGATTTGGAACGGGTCTCTGAGGGTATTTTGGTAATTTTTAATGAATGGTTCGATGCCACGTCGACGGTAGCGAATTGGCTTTGACCGACGATGCTACGATTGAACCGATATAAATTTCATGTTTCGTATGCTGATAGGAATCTGTGGGTTTCAGTTTTAGTTAACCTACGGAGCCGTTTACTGCGATTACATTTATTTTTTAATATTAATTAGGTGAAGATGCCTGTGATGATGGTCTAATGTTGGAATTACCGACTGAGTTTATTCGCTGATGTCGATTTGACTGGCTGTGGTTCTGAGGCTACTTTCTGTAACTCATTAGTTTGCTATCAGGGTGGAAAATATTAATGATTTTATCTAAAGCAGTAACCACCAGATGGTTGAGAAGTCTACTGGAGCCATTTGCAAGTTTGGGAAGCCAGGGCATCCTTCTTATTTTTCCTGCATAATTTAAACAATTTTGGAAGCAACAGATTATCATGACTTACAACGTCTGAAATACTAATGATTTTATGAGCATGTCCTAAAATATATGAAAATATCGTTCCGATTTGAATAGAATGATTTTACGAGCATGTCCTAAGAGTATTTATCTATTACCTGGAGCCACAAAATCAATTGGAGCTTACAATGCTGAATCAGTTGGATCATACAGTCGCATCACCAGCTTTTCCATTTTAGTTAGTAGACCCTGGCATATCAAAGGTTGTTTGGGAAAAGAAAAACTAACGCCCAGTTGGATTATGTATTTGTATATCCGTCAATAACTAATACATTAACAGAGTAAATGGAAGAACTGAGCCACATTGCCTTTTCTTCCTCAATAGTCTCGTCAAATAAGAAACTGTAAGTGTAAGTCGCAACAAAGAGATTAGCGCTGCACTTCTTTCACTGCAGTAATGTAAATACTATATTCATATCAAGTTTGCAAGCACATTATGGCTTCAGTGTTAACATAATTGAAAGATGTGTCTCCTGGATTCTAATGGCCAGTCATATCCTCAAATTGCGTCTCATCAGTAGCTACGAAACTAGCTAGTTCGTCTTCAACATTTTAACGCTATGATCGTTTGGGGAAAAGGGTCTGCATTTCACTTAACAATTTGACTAAAACCAAGAGCATGAACAAGAATGCAATTGCGCTGTGTTACTCGACACTTTCGAGGGGAAACAATATTTGAGTTACAGGTATCATCAGCACCAGTATCAAGTTGCGTTAGATTGGAAAACCATACCACTGATAATGCGCGTTCGTTTTGGAGTTTCTTTGGTTATTTGGTTACCTAGGCGTTATTGGGCTACACTAGATTTGGGCCAAAGCCAGGTTTTCACATACCAAAATATACGACATCGTTTACCGTTTTGAAGAAGTAACAGTTGAGCTTGAAATTGCTCCAAATAACGGATACATATTGTCGAGTCAGAGTCATCAGGGGTCCTCACCAACAGGATACATTTAAACACACTGGCATAGGGCAGTGGCAGCTAAGTGCATTAACACCCGCTCCAACCCCATAAAGTAAATGCACTTTCACCCAACTGCACTCTCCTCACTTCATCTCATCTCAACCCATCTCCAACCCATCTCCAACCCATACAAAAATCCAACATTCTAGTCCGACAGAAACACACCCACAAAAAATGCATCACTTCTTCCCACTCCCACTCCTCCTGATCCTAACCCTTACTCAAACCATCTCAGCTTGTCCTCCATCTGACCTCTCCGCACTCCTCTCCTTCAAATCCTCACTCCAAGAACCCTCCATTGGCATATTCAACACATGGACTGGAACCAATTGTTGCGATAATTGGTACGGGGTTTCATGCAACCCCGATACTCATCGGGTCGCGGATGTAAATCTCCGCGGCGAGTCTGAAGATCCCATTTTTGAAAAATTTGGGAAAACTGGTTACATGACTGGTTCGATCTCATCTTCCATTTGCAAGTTAGACTCACTCACAACTCTGATCATCGCGGATTGGAAAGGCATTTCCGGCCCGATCCCCTCCTGCCTCCCTTCGTTACCGAAACTCCGCATTCTCGACTTGATCGGTAACTCCTTGTCCGGACCAATCCCTGAAAACATTGGCGCGTTGTCAAAGCTTAAAGTACTTAACTTTGCGGACAATCGCCTCACCGGGTCGATTCCATCGTCCATAACCCAAATGCAGGACTTAAGACATCTTGATCTCAGTGACAACAAACTATCAGGCAACATACCATCAAACATTGGAAACCTACGAATGCTGAGCAGAGCATTACTCAGCCGCAACGACCTTTCCGGGCCAATTCCAGTTTCAGTATCAAATCTCAAAAGACTAGCAGACCTCGACCTATCCATCAACCACATATCAGGCGAAATCCCGCCACAACTAGGCCAAATGCCGGTCTTATCGACACTCAATCTCGACAACAATCTCCTCACCGGGCCAATCCCACCGTCGATACTAAGCAGTTCAGGTATAAACATTTTGAATATCAGCAGAAATGGAATTGAAGGAAATATTCCGGACGTATTCGGGTCGAATACTTATTTCAGCGTATTGGACTTATCGTATAATAAGTTGCGAGGGAACGTGCCGAAGTCATTGGCATCGGCTAAATACGTCGGGCATTTAGATTTGAGTTTTAATCATTTGTGCGGTCCGATTCCGAGTGGTGCTCCGTTTGATCATCTTGAAGGAAGCTCATTTTCGAATAATGATTGTTTGTGTGGTACGCCGCTCATGCACACTTGTTGAAAAGGGTGGAATTGTAAGGATGAATAAGTGTTGGGGTCTGTTGGTAATTATTGTAACTTTGTTGTTTGTTTATGTTATGGATTTATATTTATGTTTGTGGAATACACTCCGACATTTATTGTCTTATAAAATTGTGATTACATATTTTAACGTTTGTGTTCTGTTACATTATTGTCGGTTGAAAGATGAAGATGTTAAGGACTGAATGCAATAATTGACAAGTGATTAATGGACGTGAAAAGAGTAGGCAGCTTAGACAATCACATGGACATGTCGTATGTGTCCCAATTAAAGTGATGTCATGTGGTGTGGACAGGTGAACGGGTCACGAGCGGATGTAACTTGGGCAGTACTACAATTCAATTTCCAAGTTTTCAACACTAATTGTTGGTCCAATGAAGCCATCAAGCAATGAAATTTGAACTTTTTCATAATAAAAAAACTAATCACTAAAGTTTCACTTTCAACTCTTTAGCACCCACCAAAAATCATATGGTTAAAAAGGAGGTCACTTTCACTTTCTCGCTTGAGTTTCATAAATGGAGATGTAGGATCGAGTACCATAAATGCACTGTTTTATGTTTGTTAAGGCATGAGATACTTATTGCTTTAGCATATACATGTGATCACGTTCAATGTTTCTGACTCATTCAATTTTCACCTCTGCTAGTTGCACTACCAACTGTCCAACGCCAGGGACTGGCCACTAGTCTGGCATCACCATTACAAGGCCCTGGCCCACTAACAACAGATTTAGTCATCTAGCTGCTGAAATCTGACTTACAAACGGCCAATAAAATATGAATTTTGGCGGCCGGCAGCGTTCTAAGCCCAATAGGCCGGCCCAATAAAAAGCCCAAATAGAAAAACCTTAAAAAGCCCAAATGTCAATCCACTAGGCACTGAGCTTCCACCGCAATTTCGAATTTGTCGAGAAAGAAGCAGCGGATTGTCCATGTGATTATAATTTTATTTTATTTTTCATTTATTTTTAGGTAATTGGAACTTGTATGTTTGTTCTTGAATGTTGTTATAATATCTGCGGCATCAAATTGATTGATTTGCTGTTTCTGGTTTCTGTTTGTAAGTATATGCTGATGTGCTTTCATTGTAAATGGAGTGGACGTTGGGTGATTGGTTTCAGAAAACTGTTGTATGGTTGTTTTTTGTCGCAATTTTTTATTAGGTGAAATGATTTACTCATTTGTTGGCTTACGTTTATGTGGTTTTGAGAAAATTCATTGGGTCTGTTTGAGGGTTTCTGACTTTGCTGTGTTTTCATATTTCAAATTGCGTCATTGTACTGAAGACAAACAAATATTATAACTGTGATGAATAGGGTAAAGTTCAAAAGAAACAAAGAACTTATGTAAGACGGAAGAACTTAATATCAATGGTTAATCTGCACTTGAGATTAAAGTTGGTTTTTTATATAATGGACGGTTGGATTTGCAAAATACCCTAGAAGTTGAGATTAACGGTTATTTTTTGAATTAAATATCATCCGTTGGATTATTAGTATTCAACGGTTAAAATCATGTCTCATCGTCTCACATTTATTTACCCGTTTTCGTAGAACCTTACTTGTGATGAATATTACAGTTTTATAAAAATGTCCATTGTTAATTTTAGTATTCAACAAACAAATATTATAACTGTGATGAATATTCAAGTATTTAACAATGGTTGAGAAAGTTGGAAGCAGTTGGGTTTCAAGATTTAGATGCATATATATACAAACCATTACACAAGTTGATGATGCATACCGAGTTTTTATGATCCTAATGGCTTGAAATCCAGAACTTCAGGTTTTGGCTCCTAGGCTATGTTTCATTGAGGTGAAGGTGATCAATGAGATGTATTTTGCATAACAAATCACCAGCAGCAGTGCGGACAACGAACCAATCCGTTCTCATTGCAGTTGTAGCACCGTTTCAGTACTTGTTCCTCTTCATTGAAAATCTTGCGACTTCCGTCACATTCCATACAAGGAATGAACCTTGCATCACCACAACCTTGGCAAATATAACCGGGTTCTTTGGTAGGAAAGCCTTTGAGCATTTTATCTAATTCACCTGTTTCGAGAAGTTGTTTGATTGCATCCACACCACCTACGTGTTTTCCTCGAATAAATACTTGGGGCACGCTCACATTCTTGTCACAAAATAAACCTTGAAGCTCTACCCTGTACGCAGCATCCATTGAAATGTCACGTTCGTCTACAAGAATTCTAAAATTTCTTAATATCATCCGCACTGTATAACAATCCTCGTAAGTCCTCCTCACCCCTCTTAAACTTGTGAAATATACGACCACACGATCCTCCGCATCTGGCAACTCGATCATATATTTCCTAGGCCGTCTTAACGTAGAAGCCGTGGATTCCACAATGTCTTGTTTGTTCTTATTCAAACTTGCTGCAGGGGATTTGGGGAGCGAATGTTTTGGTATTTGAGATTCAAAGAGACTGCGTAAATTCATGACTTTGCCTTTTAATCCAGATAACATGTTGGATGTGTAAAGCTTTGTCATGGATTCGGCACGGGTAAGAGAAACATGGGTGTTGCTGCTTCAGGGGTTTTTTCAAAAAGCCAGAATTCATTGTAAAGGATCTACTAAACAAGCTTGTGGCTTTGGATTTACCCGAAAGTTCTTCGCTTTTTTCCAATGTCTCTCCCATTGTTTGTCCACCATTGAAACCTCAATGATCAGAAATTGATACCAAAATTATGTATCAAAATAATGAAAACCCAAGAAGAGGGTATATTTCTTTCTTCAATGAATAACCTGTAACCTTGAAGCCCTAATCTTGGAATCAATTGAAGCCTCCTTAAATGGGTTTCTTGCATGTAGATGAGGATCTTGAAGAATGAGAAGAAAGGTGGTTTTGAATTAGTTGAGGAGCATGGCTGGTGGGGTTGAGAATTGAACTGGATGGATTTTCAATGTTTGTTTAATCAGGTGGTGTTGATTTTTTGTTACAATATTCTAGAGGTGAAAATAAAGGAGAGCTGTAATGGGTGGCAATTTTATTCAAATTGATATTTGATGAACCTGGTTGGAAGAAATAGGCTAACAGGTCAACACAACTACAAATAGGAGTACCAATGCATTGAAATAATTTAGGATATTTACATAGTAGAGGGTCAGCAGCATATCTTTTCAGGCTTGAAAATGATAAGCTATCTGTTAATAAGGGAACTTACAAGTACAAGCCTGCTTTAAGAAAATAATAAATGCAGGCAATCAGTTCACCGAGCTAAAGCCCCATATAATTGATAGCAAGGTGTAGTAGCTTTTTATGCAAACAATTAAACCAAGCACTTGAAGAGTACATCTGCAATAAACAACATAGATATGACACGGAATAGATCAAGAAAGACGAGGACTACACATTGCAAAAATGAATTGTTGAGTCGAAATAGTTGCTGCACACTTGCTCAAAATCAATGCTCAACAATAGGATTAAATCCATAATAGAGTATATTGACTCAGCAAGATTCATAACAAACAGATCAATAATGCTAAACCATGTAGCTTGCTGCTAGTCATTCTCAATTCCTTTAAGAATACCTTAAGATCTATTGTGACCCTTATCTGATTGAAGCCACAGGTGGTTCAGGTAGCTCTTCTTCCGAAGTAAATGTGAAAAAATGCCAACTAGAACCGTTGAATGCTCTAAAATAATCATCAGTGATGATCTTGACTTCAAATTCCTCTGCGTATTTTCGAGCAGCCAAAACATGTCTACCTTTTAGACAAGTGTTGAGACTTTTAAAATCTGAAGCAAGGTCCTCATATGCTTTGAAACTGTTCCCGAACAATGCCACATTTTTCAACATTCTCGGACTCCAATTGGTATGAAGGAGATTATTGTACAATGCCAAATCACAATGCGGCATGAAAAACAATGTTGGCTTCAAAGCCTGTCTCTTACCTTCCTCATTTACACGTATAACAGAACATCCAAGTGCATTTATAACTCTAGATTCAGTCGCAGAAAGAACCGGATCAAAAACCTCAACATCCCCAACCCAACCAAACCTCTCCTTCATAAGAAGCGCCATACTAAGCTGCAGACGAGGATTTTCATACGCTTCAATACTACCAATTCCATATATTACCATCTCCATCTTCAAATCCGATCCCAGCACCCTAGTAAATGAATGGATGAGGACCGACTGAATCTGATCCATAAATGCAGTACAAAAGTCAGAACTTTTCAGCGTCTTCATACAAGACTGCATTTTCTGCAACAGTTTTGATTCTCTTTCGACATCAATTTTCTCATCAGGAGGCGTCCATTCTCCTTGATGCAGTTCAGTAGCTTTAAGATCTAACAAGCTCCTTCGCTGCTTGCCTCGACGAGGCAAAACGACAGTCCATTCTTCATTTTTCTTTGGCCTTTCCGAACCAAGCACATCTAAAGAAGCTGCCATTATGAACTTGATAAATAAGTTGATTACAAAACCTACACAGCAATTGTCAGTCAGTGTAACAATCCAATAAATCCACAAAAAGGTATACTCAATTTAACATCTGTAAAAATCGAAACCCTAATACAGGGATCGGACAGTAAACTAAACAAATTAATCCCAGCTTACATCAACCACTAATTTCGAAACAATTTAACAGCAATTCAACACTTCGAAAATCGGAATCAGTCAGATTTGAAGAACTATTACCTGAACAAAAGAATGCGATTCGGATGCTGTCGACGGCGAATCGGCGCCAACAGCTGGTGATGGTGGTTGAAATGGAGAACAACCGATCGGAGATGATTCCGACGGTTTATGGAATTTATCGGACTTTGCAAGTAATAAAAACCCTAAAGGTCAGACAAGGGGACCGATTCGATACGTCAGTTTTCATTCGTATTTAATATTTTATACGGAGTATTGAATTTCGCCAGTGCGTTGATTTTGTACGAGTTGTAAAAGACTAAATTGCCCTTGTTTATTGTAGAATTACACGCTGTATCTGTGATATTTTGGTAATTTGAATGCAAATGATTACATTTTATATAAATGATTTATGCGTCAATAATTTATTTTATATTAAAAATCTCAAAACAATCGCTGCAGCAACAACACTTTTTGACGATCCAAAAAAAGGTTCATTCAAAACTATGTAAGATTAATTATAGTAAAAATTATTAAAATAATACCGTTTTGATATTCGTAGCAAATAGTTGCTCTAAACGAGATCCAGATCCCAAAGTAACATGCAAACATTGACGAGTGTTTGAAAACTATGGGTTTTTAACATTAGCTAGAAATGAGAAAGATACAGACATACATGGCAAGAAGAGTTTATACTTGAAAGGAAAAAATCATTAATCAATTTCAAGGCTGCACATACAAATCTAAGAATGCTACTACAATTAAACTTCCAAAACTTAGACCTCAACTTGGATGTTACAAGATCTTTTACACACGCGCGGCTTCAACTTGCTCATGTCGGATAACTGTACAGGTTTCATCAAGAACTCGTCGGCTCCTTCCTCTAAACATCTATTGATTCTCGAAGGGACATTCTCGGACGACATGATCACAACTGGAACATCTTTAAAAGATTTAGATTTTTGATTCTTTTTAAGAGATCATAGCCTGTCATTTCTGGCATTGAATAATCTGTTATGATCAAATTCACCTCCATTCCCTGCTCGTTAAGACGCTTTTTATCGACGTCATCTAGTAGACCCAAGAACTCCAATGCCTTAGGACTGAATCAACGGCCGTAACTGAAAATATCTAAAATCATAAGTTGGCTGAAAATAAAAAAACCAAATTTGAAATACTAATCAGAAACTAGTGCAAATCATTACCTTGATAAGATGAGGTTTTTAGGAGCCTCTCAATAAGCTTTCTATCAATGATGCTGTCATCAACAGCAAGAACATGAAACTGAGACTCAGTTGCACCCAAACCCATTTCTTCAAAGTTCAAATCAAGCAGCTAGGAATTCAGAAAAGAGAAGATGTTCAAGTGAAGATGGGGTTTGAGAGATTTTAAAGAAAACAAGTTAAACAAAATCCATCAAATCTTTGACAGTTTGTAAAAGCAATATCTTCAGATTTCCTCACCAGAATCCCCAGGATCAAGTTTGTGTATATTAAGTAATGAAGTTCAAATTTTGAAATTGATACTTAACATTTGATGACTTGCTTTTTACTTCATGAGATACCCAAGAGGAAAATCAGTAATATAAAAACATGAAAAGGAAGTACACATGCAATATGTTTGTGTACTTTAAATGATTGTTGTGAACTTGTTTTCTTCTTGATATGGGCCAGATTAGAATATGTTTTTTTATGATCATGTTTGAGAGGTATAGATTTGGCCTTTGAACTGGTATTAAGGGTGCTTTAAATATTTAATATTTGTGCTAATGTCCTTTTGATGAGATTTGAAGGTAAGTAAAGTGATTGATATCTCAATGTTGATACTCTTTGAAGTGTTAATATCATGCTTGATTTTCTAGGTGTGATGTGATCTATGTGTATTTATATTAGGTGACTTTAAGATGACACCGATAATATTTATGAAGATTAAAAAAATAAGGATGTATTAAATTTGACGATAGATATTAAAGTTTATTTTAAATAAACTGACTGATTATTTTAAAAATATTTAAATCTGACGGTTATTTTAGCGAATGTCTTACTTTGAACCCTATGATTTTTTCGTATTACTATAATATAAGTATTTCAATATTTGAAAAGAATATTGAATTGGGTTGGGCCGAAACGAAACGATTCGCAAGCCCATACGGAGCCCAGTTGATGGAACCAGAAGAAGCGTACGCGAAGGAGAAGACTCAGAACCAGAAGAAGCTTCGAGATCGACGATGGGGAAGACACCGGTGAAGATGAAGGCCGTCGTATACGCACTATCGCCGTTTCAGCAGAAAGTAATGCCCGGTCTGTGGAAGGATTTGCCTGGAAAGATTCACCATAAAGTCTCGGAAAACTGGATCAGCGCTACGCTCCTTATCGCGCCTCTCGTCGGCGTTTATACGTATGCTTCCGATTTTCATCATTGTATTACTATTCATCAGTTTCATGCGTAAATTGATTTTTGTGATTGGCTTGTTCTTGTTGGCTGTTGAATTACTAAATGGGTTGATGGCAAATTGTTGAATTGACAGATGAATAAATGAGTTGATTTTAGGAAAAAAATTGGGAATTTTTTTATTGAATGATAATAGCTTTATATGTTGATCATGTAATATTTTACTTGAAAGACTTTGTTCCGCTAACAATCCACATTACACCCTGCAGTCCCTACATTGCTCGTCTGTAATACTTAAAAGAAAATTTTTTCTTCATATAAAGTGGTTCGTGTGCTTGTGGTCGTATGTTTTTGTTGGATCTTATAATATTTAAATGTTTGAGCAGATATGTTCAGACGTATCAGGAGAATGAGAAGCTGAAGCATAGGTACTGAAGCATGTTTCTCTTATTCGGAGGCTCTTCTTACACAATGGAGTTAGTGCTCAACTGATTTCTCTTTTTGTTAGTGTCAAATAATGTGTAATCTTTCAGGTTGTGTAAAACCGTTTTGGAAAGATTGTATGCGAAATTTGTAGTTCCATTCCCTACTACCTTTGGATGAAACTCTCATATATTTAATATTCACAGAGAAATAAATCATGATGTTGGTTGGTTTTCCATAATGCTATTTTGATATTTGCCCCATAATCAGGAAAATTGCTTTGTAATATCTTCCACGCTGTTTTCTGCTAATCTATGCTATCTTATTTGAAGCAGAGTGTTTGCTACTGCTACATGCTGTCAAAATTGATTACCAGTCGCCTACCCGTTTCTGTAATATTTCCTTCAGATAGTTAAAATTTTGAGAAGTTCAAAGATTTTATGCTTTCAGTGAAAATTTCTCTTTAGATTTTTGCAACGTTTGGTTAATAAATGGTTTAAAATTGTGCATGCAATGCAAAAGAAAAGCTGGTGTGCTATCACCAGAGCATTTATTTCAAACAGCAAAAATATTCATCATTTTCCGTTAGTAACGTTTTTAATATTGAAAATATAAAAACTGGTCAGACGAGCCACTATTTGTTTGAACAAGAAATTTCACAATATGCATATGATCATAGACTCACAGTTCACATTAATAATCTGGAGTTCCTGGCATTGTTTTTCCGGATGTTCTTGAAGAACACAAAAATTTCTGCGGAAGTTTGGGGAAAACTTATGTCAATATTATTCGCAAATAACAGGAGGGCTCTCTTTTGTAACATGAGAAAGGAGACTGCAACATCAATAACATCCTCGGTTTAAATCAGATATACTAAGCACATAAAATGCCATCGATCATATATTTTTATTCTTTATTACCCATATTATTATATCCATGGTGTCATATATTTCCAAGGAGTTTATATCAAAGTAATTTGTTTCAATCAGTGCATTATTCTTCTGCCGCCAGAGCCACTCTCACGTTGGCAATTGAAGTAAACAGCAGCTACAGGTGATCCAAGGTTATAAAGCTCAGCAAAGTCTCTAGTTCTGAAGTTCTGACGCCATCCCGGTGGGTAAACAGTCTGCCTCCCAAGCTGTCTAAACAACACAAAAACAAACCTGTGTATTCCTGCACTTGGCCTTGGACTCTCATAGGTCATAACCTCTTGACCTGCACAAAATCCCATTTTAAAGGTTAAAAACGCTTGTCGGAACAAATTATTACAACGTAAGAAAATTTATTTGATAATGAGGCAATCTCCATTAATTATTAATATTCCAATCAAGAGTCGACAACTAATTATGAGGAGGAATTTAAGAATCATGCTTAAAGATAAAAGGTTGTCTGCTGAAGCCGTGCCTTCATTTAAGAACAGCTTTATCTGATGTAACTAACCACAACAAACTGTTAACTGTATCTCTTTCTGTTTTTAATATTGTTTTTGTCTAAATTTTCTAGAATTCCTCACGATAGAATGAGTAGAAACTTTGAAATCCGATTGCATGAACTACACAGATGTTAAACATAAGCATGCATGCAACAATTTGACATAATAATTATGTGTGATATCATGACTTTTTTGCGTAAAAATAGGGTTTAGGGTTCAGGTTTAAGAGTACCAAAGCCGGCTCCCGTTGTTCCTGGAATATCTGTGACCAACCTGAAAATGGCAACTTTTACATTTAAAAACCGTGGAAGGCATAATCATCAACTGAGAGTAGACCTTGAACAAGCAAAGAAGTGTTTATTGGATACATATTGATGAATTGTATGTAATACTAACCAGTGCAAGTATTCTCTCAAGCTTGGATCGCTAGGACTAGGAGCATCAGGATCCACCATCACCTGAGAATTAAAGTACGTTAAGGGTGAGGTTACAAAGTAGAGAGTCAACTAGCAGCTAAAAGACCCTTATGTACCAAGGTGTAGAAGGCTCGAAGATCTTCACCACCTATCTCAACCCTTGGCTGGGAGACAACACGAGAAGGCTTGAGCTCGCACCCGTTTGTAACTTCTCTGTTGTTGCCATAAGTCACTGTTAAATCTACAGACCTCACAAACGGGTCTATCACATCCCCAATCACCCTCCCCACCACCAATGGTTCTCGTATTGATCCTCTTTCCCTCCTCATTCTCACTAGTCTCTCTTTCTCTAGCTCGAACTAGCCCAACTCTGAAAGTCAGTTTTCTAGGAAATCATTCTAAGCAAGAGTTAGTAGAGAGATGTAGTAACTATTGTACCGTTGCAGATACAAACTCTATAACAACAGAACTATTTATACTACTCTCTTATCATCAAATAATAAAGTAACTGCACTTAGCCCTTACCCTTTTTCTCATTCCTTACATCGGTTGATGGAATCATACTGCTTCGTTGTGTAAGACCAATCATTAGTTGTTCGGTGGAATTCAGTCGATCGTAAGATTCTACAAGTATATTTGTTCCTAGTTGTTTATAATCAAGTTATCACCAGTTGCGTTTGCTACGTACCTTATTCATTATCTCAGCTGATATGATAAGCAATCTAGCTAATTAGCTTTCAAGCTAGCCAGGAAATCATCGGCATTAAATTCTGTTGCGTGTCATCTCCATGTTGAAGTAGATAGTACACATCCTTCTCAAAATAAAATCTGTTGAATCAAGAGGTACACAGCTGGAGTGTTATCACAGGAAAACGAGGGAATGTATGGAATAGTATCCCTCATCAAAATATGCATGACAACATAGAAGTTCACTTAAGGTAGTGAGATATATCATAAATGAATCATGAAATTCCTGACAGAATGTAAAAAAGAAGAAGCCCTGATGTTTGTGAATATGCACTAATAACGTTGTGCGTACGATGTTATTTCTCAAGCTAGTATAACAGAAGTACTCCACTAAGAAAGAGAATGAGAGATGCTTGGCAAGTGGAGTTGAAAAGGGTGTAATCTGTCTCATGGGTCCATAAAAAACCAGCCAATGGTTTCCTAGTACGAACAAAAAAACTTACTATAAGTAGAAGGTTTTGCTGCTGTTGTTCCTTCAGTCACTGTCCGAACTGAAGTGGCCTCTTTCTGTAGCTCAACTAGTCACTATCCAAACTTAAAAAGTATGCTCTCTTTTCAGCTGCTGTTCTGATACCTAGATAGCTAAATTATCTTTACAAAAGATAAGTAGATATATACCTTAAGAAATGATGGAGCCAAATCTTACCTAGGATTCTAGGAACAAGTTGCATTTTATTCTTTGGAATATAAAAAATCTAATGGATGTCTCTATGATCAATTTGAGGTGTATTTAGGGTTTAGAAAATGATCCTCTTTGTGCCCCTATCAAACAATGATCCTCTTTGTGCCTCTATCAAAAAATGATCCTTTGCTACCAACTTGAACTTCTCTGTCTATTTAGAAAATGATCCTCCATCGAATATATGAAATTCAACCAGTATCAGAAGCCCTTGAGCCTTGGCACCCTCCCACTTAATCCATACTTATCATTCAGGTATATTGTAAACTTTACTGGGAATAGGAATCAATAGTTGACTCGGCGCGTGTCCCCCTTGAGCCATGACTCCTTGTTTTATGACTCAAAAATGCGAAGCTTCTCTTCATATAGTAGAAGTTCATCAAACTAATGCATACAATACTACATATGATAAACCCTAATGACTTTGTATTTACATGCTTCAACTAAGGGTATTTTCGTAATTTCAAAAAAAATAAAAAATGCATGAGCCATTTGTGCTTTGAAGAAGGAATAAAAAGGCATAGGGCTCGGTCCATATGACAATTTTCATCAATGAGTCGCTCATGCATGACGAGATGCAATGTAAACGATTAAGTGTCGGCAAGTGTAGACACGATTCCTTTAAGTGCGATCTCTGACTTACACATGCATTTTATATGATTATAAATCATTAATTTAACATAGCATAAGAAAACAAGATTGGAGAAATCCCAACAAGTGAACTGTGAAAGTAACATGTTCATATATTTGACCAAATGAGATTAGTGCCAAAACTCTGTCATGTTGTTTGTCGTTGATGCCCACAATTTAAATGAAAATTGGACGTACCTTTTTATTCATTGTTCCCCACATTCGCAGAGGTCCAGTTCACTGATTGAGTCACGGACATCATTCTTCAAAACATTCTTGTAGAAATCACACCGCTATGGTTATTTTATTTTTAATCATATTTATTGGATTAAAATTAATTGACTACTGCTCCGAAAGGGGGTGACCGAATGGATGAGCATGACGAAAAAACCATGCAAGATACTGAGTTTATAATGTTTATAAGGTAAGGAGTGGCTACATTTTATATGAAACATGATTTTTATGTAGGTGATAATTTTGAATTAAATGTGGAAAGTAATCACACATTTCCTAATACATTTTCTCTATAAAATATATAAGAAAATCAACTAAAAGACACCTCGTTTTGATCCAATAATTAGTTAGCACTGGGAGCATATGCAAATAAGATCCAGACTTGCCAATTGCATTGATGAAAGAATATTTGTCTAGAGGTGCTCCAAGGCATCTCATCATTTAGAAATACTCCATCACAAGAAATGTTTACATGAGAGGAGCAACGTGGGATGTTTCAGCATGCGAGGTTGATTGTGTTATCAAAAAGTAATACATACATCACATGATGCACTCAAAATACACATTATATGGTATGGTTGGATGAGGATCACATAATTCCTTTGATGTCCATTCCTTCAACTACAGATGTGGAATACAGTCTGTAACCCTAATTTTTCCAAATACCACATTATTACACTATAGTGTACATTGTAACACCACTTGGTGTCAATGTGTTTGTCTATATATACAAACATTTATACACACTAAACACTACACTCAAATTGTAAATCTTCATTGATCAAAAGAGTCTCAAAACATAAGCAAGGAGAGGAAGGACAGATAGAAGATGAGGACCTCACTCCCACTTCTTGCACTCTTCTTGTCACTCATTTCATGCAACTCCATATCAACTCGAGCAGAAGCAGCAAGTCATGTTGCTGCATCCTCAACACTCCAACTTCAACTCCTCCACATCGCTAAACCATCGGCACACGAATCCGTCTTGACATGGGAAGACCGAATGCTCCAAACCCTATCGGCCGACCATGAAAGGCTTGGGTATCTATCCAACCTTGCCGTTAAAAAATCTTCAGCACCTATTGCTTCTGGCAGACAAGTCACTCAAAACCCTACTTATGTTGTCAAAGTAAATGTTGGCACTCCGACTCAGTCACTACTCATGGCTATGGATACTAGTAATGACGCTGCCTGGATGCCGTGTAATGGCTGTGTCGGTTGTGCTTCAGGGCCACTCTTTGATTCTGTCAAGTCTACTACTTACAAGAACCTTGGATGCCAAGAGGCTCAGTGTCAACAGGTCACTCTCTAGTTCATGTCAATGTTTCAAAACAAGTATCTCATTAATGATATCATTTTGATTGTGACCAATTTAGCTAGAAGTGTTCTGTTTTGGTGTATTTTTAGGTTCGGAACTCTTATTGTGCTACCGGGACTTGTGGATTCAACTTCACCTATGGAAGTTCGAGCATCGCAGCCAACCTCTCGTCCGACACAATAACCTTAGCTAATGACCCAATACCCGGATACACATTCGGGTGCATCAATACACATGCGGGCAACTCATTGCCCGCACAAGGTCTATTAGGCCTAGGCAGGGGACCATTGTCCCTTCTCGCCCAAACTCAATCCCTCTACCAATCCACATTCTCATATTGTCTTCCAAACTTCAAATCCGCGAACTTCACCGGCTCGTTGCGACTAGGCCCAAGCTCTCAACCAAAACTAGTCAAATTCACTCCTCTGCTCAAAAACCCAAGAAGATCCTCTCTTTACTACATCGACCTAATCGGTATCAAAGTCGGTCGAAAGACGGTCGATATCCCAACAGAGGCATTAACATTCAGTTCCACAACCGGGTCCGGAACAATCATCGATTCCGGAACCGTATTCACCCGTCTAGTCGAACCAGCATACAATGCAGTTCGCGACGAGTTCCGCAAACGAGTAGGCAAATCATTCAACGTGACATCTCTAGGTGGTTTCGACACATGCTACACTCAACCAATTATTCCACCGCTGATTACATTTATGTTCACGGGAATGAACTGGACTCTGCCAGCAGAGAATCTGCTGATTCATAGCACGGCAGGAAGCACAACATGCTTAGCTATGGCAGCTGCACCTTTGAATGTTAACTCTGTGTTGAACGTGATTGCTAACATGCAGCAGCAGAATCATAGGATTCTGTTTGATGTTCCAAATTCGAGGTTGGGTGTTGCCCGTGAGCGATGCAGTTGAGAATACTACAGAGTATACTCTGTGTCCTCCTCTGTGTGTTTTAAACTATTTTGTCCTTTTCTGTCACGTTTGAATTTCAATATTTCTATAATCGAATAAATTTTGTTACGAAAATGAAATCAAAGTTTTATTAAATTTTAAATTATTGAAATCACGAAATTTTTAAGAAGTACATGTAATTTTATTGAAATTATAGAATTTATGAACTCATTTTTTATAAGTTCATCGTTCATCATCGTATTTTATTACGAAATTGTGTCAATACAGTTTCAGTCATTGATGAAATATAATCATTCGGTGACGGCTGATGTCATTAATATTTTCGCTAAAATTAAAGTCTATTGATCAACATATTTTGACCAACTCGCGCAACAACTCCAGTTCATAAACGAGTCCTCTTTACAACTCAACGACAACCCAACAAACGAAGAGAACACAAAATGGAAGTAAAACGACGCGCCGCGGAAGCGCTGGTCTCAAAGCTGAGCTCCGTATCGAATCAAACCCAAACAGCAGCCCTCTGCGAACTCCGTCTCATGTCCAAACACGACGACGAGAGTCGTCCGATCATCGCCGAAGCAGGCGCAATTCCATACCTAACCGATATCTTGTACTCCACGTCACCGATCCAGCAAGAGAACGCATGCGCTACGATTCTAAACCTCTCCATCTCCAACGGTGTTGGTTGGACTCTCGTTTACGCGCCTGGTTTGCTTGACGCGCTGTCTCACGCGCTCAATAACCCTGCCTCAGCCGCCGCGTTTGAATCCGCTGCTGCGGCTCTTTTTAGTCTTTTATCGGTTGGTGATGAGTGTAGATCTGTGATTGGATCAAAAAGGGAGATCATTTACGTGTTGGTCAAAGCTATTGGCGATAGGTCAACGCCGCCGAGGTCGGTACAGGATGCGTTGAGAGCTTTGTTTGGGATTGTGCTTTATAAGCCGAATCGGACGGCGGTGGTGGAGCTTGGGGCTGTGCCGGTGTTGTTTTCGTTGGTGATGAAGGATGGGAGGGTTGGAATTGTGGAGGATGCGACGGCGGTGATTGCACAGGTGGCTGGATGTGAAGCGAGTTTACATGCTTTTGGGATGGCTTCTGGAGTTAGGGTTTTGGCTGATTTGTTAGACTCAGCGACTGGATCGAGTGGGAGGACTAAGGAGAATGCAGTGGCTGCTTTGTTGAATTTGGTTGGTTCTGGTGGATTGGAGGAGGTGAAGTATGCGATGGGGTTTGGGGTTTTGGATGGGATTGAGGAGGTGGTTGAGAATGGGAGTGAAAAAGGGAAGGCGAAGGCTCTGGCTTTGTTGAAGCTATCGATCATGGGAGTCATTTGTCTAGTGGTTCGAGGTTTGATTCTTCGACAACCCTGCAGGAACAGCAAGATCATATATCTGTTTAGATGTTTGTTAATAACATGGTGTTATCATACAATTGTGTTGTTGTTGTGCCTGTATTTGATTTTGAATTCTATTTTAGACGCTGCTGGTACAGTCGTGTTATATATGTTTATATGTCTTAGGGTTTGGATGATTTTGGTTACCCATTGTAGCACTTGAGCACATTTTATGCTGAGGCAGTTGTTAAATATGCATGATTCTTGATGCAGATTGTGCTCACTAGTACTTTGTTTTTCCTTGTACCTATGGATTTCTTTTCGCAATCGTGGAGTAGGATCGATACCTTGTCATTTTTGTAGCACAATTGAAAGCTGTTTTCCCAGTACTAGTTTCATGTTTACTTGTTGTGTTCTTTCCGGAAGAACTACCCATTTTTCTCTGGTAAGTGATAGCTGGGTACATTTAACAATTCGTTAAGTTTGTTTATCTGGAAGAAGCTAATTATATTGCATAACATGTTATTGTTTCCAGTGCGGAGTAGAATGTTTTTGGTAATATCCAAATGAAGTTATATGCAGTGCTGAAGTCTTTGTTTATCTCTTAGCTCAGTTGTACGGAGTAGCTCATAGCAACCACATTGAATAGGATGATCTTGTTGACTCAGAGTTCTTTTAAATTAAACTCCTGAAAGCAGATTGACATGATGGAAATAAATGAGATATTGAATGTAATCAAGTCGAGTAGTTGGCAGCCATTGACATTTGAATTTTAATGCCTTATTGTACTAAAACCTTTTTGAAACTCTCTTTGGTTGTCTCTTTAAAGAGCATTCTGCTATCTATCACAATGGAGACTCCTAAAACTCTTGTTTAACTTGTGTGCGACATTCATTTTTTAATGTCTGAAGTATTTTACTGGCGGCATAGGAATAGCGGTCTATCGGTCATGCACGCGATCAGCGATGATGTTAGAGGTCAGGCTATATACGAAATTTCTAATAAAACCTATTCAACCGTCGATATATTTGTCAAGTTTTATTTTTAAAAATTATAATTGTGCGGAGCTAAAGAGCTCAAATCCACATAATAAAAGGCGACAGTCGGCTTGCATACGGAACTGAATATCGATGACCTAAAAGTGGACACGCATCTGGCGCTCGTTTATATAGCTAGCGGCTGCCGTTTGAATGCATGACATCTACGCTACGATCGAACCAGAATTCGTTTTCAGATTCTTTCTTAGGGTTTGTGCGTTCAAGGTAAGGTGCCTTCTTATCGCATTTTTGAATTCTTTCCATTCGTATGAATCACGATTTCTTTTTAATTCTTGTAGTGTGGTGACTATAAATGTTGTACATATGATGTTAAAGATCGCAAGATAGCAATCCCTTGCGGTGATATTGTAAAAAGACACTGCAAGATATCAATCCCTAGCGGAAGTTTTGCTTTTCAGACTGCGAAAATCCATTAAATCTTAGTAATGAGTAGAATTCCTGAACTCTTTTACTACTTATGAATTGTGATGACCCCTTTCCGTTTATGAAATTTAAACACGAGTGACAGTATTATGGATTCTTCTATAGGATATTTGATTGTATGGAATTTATCTAACATTTATGTATGAAGTTTGATTGTAAGCGGTACTATGCTGAAACTAGTGCCTGTTATATTGTTGTTTATTTATACAACATTGTAAAAAACGAAAAAAGAAGTCTGCGGCTTAATGTTGTTTATGGAGTATTTTTCTTTAATTAGTTGGTACTGTGAATGGCTATTCTTGGATGACTAAACTATCTCAAGACCTTCTGCCATAAGAAAGAACCTGTTAGCAGCGTTATTTACATTCAACAGAACCAAATAGAACTCATTCTCGATACACGAGTGTGAATTGACAATAACTGAGCATTATTTGGGATGCAGAATGCCTTAACTGACCTTGAACGAGTCTGCACTCCGGTTATCTCTGATTACTGGAAACCTCTAGCCGAAGATGTAAGTAACGTACTGCTGAGTTAGTACAGTATTATTGATCATATTCATGGTAGTGTTATATCTGTAAGTGATGACTTTCTGGTGTCAACTGTTTTTAGCATCTGAATTCTCTCTCGGATGTACTGTATATTTTCATTTTAAACTGATTGTTGCTCACGTATTCAAATCACAGATGGATTTTTCTGCTGCAACAGATGAGTACCACCACAAAAAGAATTTGGTATGTGTCTATTCTTTTAAAGCCTCAGTCATTACATATCAACTCAATGGTGATATAACATATAAATTTATCAATTATATTCTGTAATTATGTTGCATACTAAATTGATCGATAGGTATACTGCTGGATAGGACTCGGGTTTTCAGCCCATCAAGACTTGGAAGGATTTTTTTGAGTGTGTCGCCGTGTTACTGCTTCTCAATTGGCCACAATTCAGATCAATCCAGTTGGAAGGATTGTGCCAATGGAACTCATACCTCTGGATTTGAGGTTTGAATATCATGCAAAACCTAGTCATGAAGCTTAAGATTCTAAAAAAGGAAGAAGCAAAATGATCGCAAGTGGAAGATCAGGAACTTAAGGTTATCTCCAATCACACTTGAGTATATATTACAATTTGTCATGGTATCTTAAGTTATTTGCTTTAATGATACTTGTCCTCAAAACATTTTCATTCACATTGTTTTGGGGTGAGGACTCAGGACAACCACTCCTGTGAGCGAGAACGATGGTGGGGGAAGCCAAGCTGAAAAACGGAAAGAGAAGCAGCATCAATGAATTTAGAAGAAGCAGGTGCAATCAACAACAACCCTAACTACGCACCACAAGTGGATGCTTCAATTCTTGAAGAAAACCCTAGTACCAGATCTAAAAATTGTCAGATGACGACAATGGTGGGAGTCCAGAATCAGGTTAAATGGCATGAAGTATAAGTTGTAAGTCTCCAGTGCGAGCTAGAAGCAGCTGCATCAAAAGGAGATCCAGAGGCTGATCTTCAATCTTGCTGTCAATGTAGAAGGAGAACTTCAAAAATCCGACAACCCAAAAACTGGCATAGCAGGTGGACTTCAAAACGAGTCCCGCCAAGAGATGTCTACCCTCCCAAGTCCCAACATGTGCTTACTTTGTAGAGACATGATCTTTTTGCTTCTTTGTATGCAAGGTGCACGTGGCTAAAGTTTTCACATATGACACGTGTCACTCAGCAAGCGCATCTACTACAAAGGTGGCTGGTGAGGTGGACCAGTAAGACGATGAATTTCTAGATGGAGGAAGAGCTCACCCACGAATTTGATCTCGCATTCTAAGCCACAAGTAACATTTTCTTCTTTGTCAAATTTGTTTACTTAAAAACATTTTTGTGTACAGAATTGTCATTGCTAATCTGGATCTGAAAACCCCTATCAGAAGCAAAACCCCCTTTTTCTTCTTCCTATCTTCATCTGGGTTGGTGTGGGCTGCATCCTCTTCTGGTTTTTTAGCATCTGGAACAGGTTTGTTTTGTACTCTCTGCCTCTGCTTGTATTTTTCTACTTTAATGCTTGGGCTGCTAAATTTTTGCTTAAACATGACATGTTTGGATTCCTCAAAATGTAGTAGTTTTAATGAGAAACCTTTGATTTATAGATTTGGTTTGCACCTTTATAGTTGATGTTGCAGAAGATGCAAGTTTTATGGCTGAAATGGTCTTAGATTTATTTTCATCTTAGCTTTAAATATTAAGTTATTTTCTTGCTTGTCTGTGTGTTTTTCAGGTTAAAGCCATGGATTCATCTTATGGTGATAGAGTTGATGATTTTGTCGTGCCGAAAGAACAGTCTCAGTGGAACAGGTTTCCGTTACAAGAACGGTGGAAGCAGTGGGGTAAACGTGTTGCCACCAGTTTTGACTCGCATGTTAAAAATGGTGCTTCCGATGCAGCTGATTTCAGTTGCGAGAGTTTGATGGATGATGTTGAAATGGATCGTCTCGCTTGCCAACCAGATCAAGCAGATGTATATTATGTGGAAGCACAAGGAGGTTTATCGGAAGAGTCTTCACTCTATTGGAATACACTTTTGAACAATCAAGATTATCAACCAAATGGACTTCCAGGGATTAACCAAACTGATGATATTTTCATGTATGAGCCTACCTTTAGGAATTATCAGATTGATCTTCTTTTTAGGCAATTTTTCATGTGCAAGACTAAACTTCCGTTGCTAGTTTATTTTAACTTTCAATGAGCAGCCAAGTCCTGTATTCTGATGATTACTCCTCCTTTTGTTACTTTTAGGAACTCCTTGCTTGTGGATGATGTGCGGGGTGATGAGCAATTACACTTCTATGGCTCTCCAAAACCTCATGGCTCATTTTCGATGGGAAACAACTTAACCAGTGATCTGTTGTTAGAATCATCGTCAGATTTGTATAACATGCAAGATATGTCAAGTTATGATCATTTGAACCCTGAAGATTTTCAGTACTCTTTAGATTGGGAGAAGATGCAATCTGACACTCTCATTACAACATATCGGACTCGATGACCAATGCCACTCCTCTGTGTAGCACTCGGATTGGTGATCACCCGTCAGTTGAAGAAACCGTGCTACAAGAGTTTGGCAATGCAATGCAGAAGGTAGCTACACTTAAAGTTATCTTTCATAACATGTCTTTTATAGGGAAATTCCCCCTTCATAAAACTTGTCAGTTGTGAAATTTTTTATAACTGCAGTTTGCTAATAAATATTTTGATAAAAACAGATGACAAAAGAGTCTCGACTATGCTTTAGGGATGCTTTATACCGCCTTGCCAGCAACTCAGAGAAATACACGATCAACCAAGGTCAACATGGAGATGATCTACCATCTTCAAATCATTTCACCACAGTGCTTCCTGATCAAACATTGAGGTAGGTTTCTTTTTCTTGCCGCATAAACTGAAAACTCATCAGAGAACACAGTGTCTTTGTCATTAATGGTACATCCAGTGAACATATTGCATGACCAGATGCTAAATTTTGTATATCCAGGTCAACAGAAAGTGAGGCATATGAGTTTAGAACAAACACAATTGACAGGACTGTTGCAGATTTTATGTTCCACGAGGCATATCCGAATAACAACAGCCCCCAGGAACTTGTCTCAACAACCAAACTTGGCAGTGGGAAACCTTTCAAGAATTCACTAGCGCCGCATTTCCAGTACTTCACTGGGCCTACTCCCGAGGATGCTGTAGTTCCTACCTTGGGTCAAGGAGAACCTCAATACTCCGAATATTAGAAATGCCATTTTAGCTCTCTGAATCAGATGTCCTATTCGACACGAGCTTGTACAGCCACAATATAATTTTGGGTATTCAGTGCCATATTTTTTCATTTTTCTGATCATTTTACTTAAAATAATAGTGCAAGCAGTAGATAGACAAGTGTCATACCAATTTTGAGTCGGAAAGTGGGCACCATTTATCTTCTTCTGTTTTGCAGACAACTCACAACACAAGTACACAACAATCATCAGAAACAAGAAACCAAATAACATAACAGACATTTACTGCCCCCAAACAAAAGAAAAACAATTAAATATAATTAATCTCTTTATCATATCCTTTTTTTAACCTTAATTTCCTTTTTAAAATAAATTATTAAACTGTAAATTCACTTAAAATGATATATTTAGTTAAACAAACCGAATATTTAGCTAGGAAAGAAACAAAATCTGGTTTTTTATACTCAAAAAGTGAATGTCAGAAACTCATAATTTCATATCATAATAAATTCATCACCTTAATCTCAATCGAAGCAGTTTCGAAAACCCACATTCCATTCCTTTCATCTAATCCGTGCTTAAACTTTCTCCAGCAGTTGACCAAATTTCATGTTCTTTATCGAATAACAAACATCCCTCCCACTCACCCAATTCCCATTTATTCAATTTTATTATTAATATTTATTAAAAGTTGGAATCTTTCATTCATCTTCTTCTCATCTCCGCCGTCTCCCAACTGGGTTTGCCACTGTCTCCGGTGGTTGAATCTTTCTGGGTCATTGAATCAGAGGATGAGTACCTCCTGTGAAGTTCTTGTCCCTGGAAAAAAAGGTATTTATTTTATTTACTTTAATTCATTTTATTTACTTTAATTCATTTTTCTATGGATAAATAATAAATGTGGAAAATTGAAACTTGAAATTGACCCAAAAAACTATCTTTTTCTTAGTTAATGTCTCTTGTTTTCATCTATAATCTGAATTACATTTATTTGGATGGACCTTGAAAAATGTATCTGTTTTGGACTAAAATATTTAATCTCTATTTTTCACCATTGTTTCCATTCCTTGAGATAAAAATCTATCTGCAAGAAAACATGTTTCAATTTGGTGGAAGTAAAACTAATGGCTATGTTCCATTTAAGCCATTTGTTCAGAAAATGTTTACGAAAAAGGAGCGTAACAGCATGTCCAATGTTCCTCTATCAGCTCCATCTCCCGGTAGACCTGGTCCTGGTTAGTATTAGTATCTCTACTGCAGAAGTCTTTACCATTTTTTCGAAAAAAATTTCTTTAAAATATTTGGTTTTTTTCTTGTTTTGGTTGATATGTAGAAGCTCCGCTATCCGCAAATGTGTCTTCGACTTTAAAGAGTCTGTTTTCTTTCCGGGACGAATTTTCAATGCCTCATGGTATCAAACAGCAGCCGTTTAGGTAGACTGTCTTGAAATATCATTGCTTTGTCGTTCAGTTATAACTGTTTGTAACTAAGTTTTTGTTTTCTTGTATGTTTTTGTTTTTCTAGAATTTTTGTGGCAACTTGGAATGTGGGAGGGATCCCTCCGCATAATGGCCTCAACTTAGATGAGATTTTACAAGCTGACGACCAGCCAGAAGCCGATATGTATGTCCTTGGGTAAGTCTTCAATCGTCTGAAACTTCCGATATTTTCTGCCTTTTCTTTCTTACTTGCATAATCAGTTAATGTGGCTGAGGATATTCAGATTTCAAGAAGTTGTACCCTTAAATGCTGGAAATGTACTTGTGGTGGAAGATCAGGAGCCTGCGGCTAAATGGCTCTCTTTAATCAATCAGTCTCTAAACAAGTCGTCAATTCCAGATGCCAGCCTAAGCACTGAATCAACTCTTTTAACAGGTTCAGATCCTTCAGTCAGGTCAGCCATGTCCAGCCGCTCACTCTTTTTCCCAAAAACATCCCTCAAAAGGTACAGCAAAATTTTCCGGACAGAAGAGAAAGAAAGTTGAAGACTTGCAACTGTAACTCTAAAGTTGTGAAACAAGGTAGGAGTTACTCTTGTTTTAGTTGCCGACCACCTCGCTCGATCGAAGAAGAGGAATATTCTTCCGAAGACGAGGATGATGAATTGGGTGTGATCACAGATATGATGCCAGGAACTAACAAAAATTTGAAATATGGTTTGATTGTGAGCAAACAAATGGTTGGTATTTTTGTGACTATTTGGGTAAAAAAAGAACTTGTTCAGCACATCGCACACATGAGAACCTCGTGCATTAGTCGTGGTATCCTCGGCTACCTTGGCAACAAGGTTAGTATTTCATTCACGCTTCTCAGTGCATTTTAGAAGTTGCATTTTCGCTTACTGACTTTTCTTTCCCAACATTTTCATTCCTGCAGGGATGCATTTCTGTGAGCTTTTCCTTTCACAAAACTAGCTTCTGCTTCATCTGTAGCCACTTAGCATCAGGGGAAAAAGAGGGAGATGAGCTGAGGAGGAACTCCGACGTCATTGAGATTTTAAGGAGCACACAGTTCCCCAATGTATGCAGAACAGCTCGCCACAAAAAAGTCCAGTGAAAATACTTGATCATGAGTAAGTAAACTTAAAACCTAATATACATTACTACCCCTGTTGAAAGTACTGAAGAATAATCTAAGCTGTGCTACATTGTCCTTTTCCGTAGTCGTGTTATTTGGTTTGGGGATTTAAACTATCGGATTGCACTGAACTATGATGATACAAAAAAGCTGCTAGAAGAGAACAATTGGGATTCACTTCTTGGCAAAGACCAGGTGGGTATTCTTACATGTATCTACATTTCTGCATCATTTTCACAATGTTCGAAGCTTGATGGAAACTTATATGATTTTCTACAGCTAAAAATGGAACTAGAAACTGGACGAGTGTTCAAGGGTTGGAAAGAAGGCAAAATTTTCTTTCCCCCGACTTATAAATACTCGTACAACTCAGATATCTACTCTGGCGAAACAATTACATCGAAGAGTAAGAGAAGAACTCCAGCATGGTAAGTTCTAGTCCATCTCGTCATCTACATAAAATTTGTATGCAACTGTTTTCTTTCTTAACTAAGTTTTTTAAATTTATACAGGTGTGACAGAATACTATGGCACGGACATGGAATAACCCAAGGTTCATACATTCGTGGGGAGAGTCGATTCTCAGACCACAGGCCTGTCTGCGCCAAATTCATAGTAGATGTAGGCGTTATTGAAAATGTCGAAGAATCAAAGAAGAAACCCTCGAGTGGTAATAAAATGAAAGTTCGAGTTGAAGAGCTTCTTCCTGTACCTTCAAGAAAAAGCCTACTGTAAGTTTTAGTCTTAATCACAAGACAACACCTCTGGAGGGATGCTACATTGTGGATCCCTGTTGTGTGTTTTATTTACAATGTGTTGCACAGCAAAGAAAATTAAACCTCGGTTTCGAATATATATTTTCATTTTTTGTGTGATTTTTTGAATCTCTGTAAATGTTGGATTTTATGTATGGAGTACAAATTGCATATGTGCCTTTTGCATCATCATTTTGCGTTAGAGAACTGCGGATGCATCGATCATCGGAATGTAAAATTAGTAACACATTTCGTTGAAGATGATTATTTGTATTTTTTAATTAACTGATTGCACATTTTAATTTACGAAGAACCGATTCCACGTACAACGGCAAGAAAGACAAACCTCCACACATGAACAGAAAAAAGGCAAAGAGCCTCCATACGCAATATCGATTATTAGACCAAGAAAATGATACACAAATCTTCTGGCTTTTTTTAAAGGGGCTTTTAATTCTCACATCGAATGTAAATAAAAGCATTGGGCAGTCACGTGAAAGTCACATGACAAGGCAACAACGCTGCGTCGATACTCCAAATCCCAATCTGTCTCAAACCCTAAACACCTCAGATCAGGAGTCAACCCTAATTCCCCAATCAATAATTTCCAGTTTAATCTCCCCATTGCCAGCTTAGTGCCGAGCCCGGAGCGCCGTCCGATCCGACGCCATGTTGAATTTTGAGATGAATGACCGCAAAAGTGAGCCTCATTTTATTTGCTTTCCCTCCGTTTCATTTTTTTCTCAACGTTCCGACGAACTGCTCATAATCGTAGATTATTGTTCGAAATTGCTGCACTTGAAATTGATGTTTGGTTCTGTATATACATGGAATGATTAATCTGTATTGATTTATCAGTAATTTAAAGATTTTAGAAATCCAGCTGCAATCATTCAATTTGGTTTCATTCAAAATTTTCTTTTTTTGGTACTATATATTAAAATGCCGGAGCTTAAGTTGATTTACAGTGTAGCATTAGCATGGAGTATATGTGTACACGAATTAAGTCTGTAATGTAATCCATAATCAAGCTAGTTATCGTATTTACTTATGAGATTGCGCTGTTTCATGCTAGAGTAGCTAAATTATTCATCTTTGAAGCATCTTGCCAGTTGTGAATTGTGATTGGTTTTGGCGAGCTGCCTAAATACTGTTTCTAACTATTTGATGAATGGGCAGAGATCGGGCTTGGATTGACCACATTTGGGGTCATTTTTTCATTTCTGGGTATTTTGTTTTTCTTCGACAAGGGATTGATCGCAATGGGGAATGTAAGTATGATAAAAGTTTTTGACTACTACAGTCGTGTTCTTAAACAGTATCATTTGTGTTGTCTACTGTATTTGACTTGTTTCTTTTGCACTGAACCAGATACTCTTCTTCTCAGGGTTGACACTAACAATCGGGGTCACCTCCACATTACAATTTCTCTTAAAGCGGCAAAATTTAAAGGTTCTTTCGGTGTCTCATTCGCCATGAGCTTGGACCTCGTGGAAACATCTAATGTTGTTTCTATTATTCTTTTCAGGGAACTGCTGCGTTTGGTGGTGGCTTTTTTCTTGTTATCATTGGTTGGCCTATAGTGGGCATGATTCTGGAGGCATATGGGTTTATTGTTCTTTTCAGGTGGGCTACTCATTTCATTCGTGACTTTTTAGGTTTCAAACGCTCTGGTTTTGTTACTGAAATGAAATCTTATTTCGCAGTGGTTTCTGGCCTACACTATCAGTCTTTTTACAGCAGGTTCCAATTTTTGGCTGGATAATCAAACTGCCTTACATCAGATCGGTATGTGCTATCTAGAGGAAAAACATAAATACATTGTATCATATGTCCATTTGCATCATCTACCGGACCGAGTATGTTTGACACGTGTGGTGATTATTCAGAAGGTTTTCCTAACTTTTCCTATGCTTCCAAATTGACTGATTGTGTAAGGAACTATTTAATTTAGGAGAAGAATGTTTCTTTTTAAAAACACAGGAGATACTTTCCCAAAAGCCTGCAGTATTGCATGCGTAATAAAATAACCACAGAGCAAAGTAGTTGAGAAATGCTGGTTTTGAGTATCTGTTTCTAAGAATTTCTATGCTGGATTGCTCTAATCAATCTGGCTTTGTCTGTGCAGTTCTTCAACAGCGGAAAACGAGTTCCTGTGTAATGCCCCACTTTCCAAGCTATAATTGCAGCCTGTGAACTAGACGAATTTAAATTGTTGCGATTTATGAGAAGAACATTTGTTATTCAGAGGTTGTATTTTTTGCAAGCAGTATTACCCAAATCCTGGAAAGCCTAACTCATAACTTCCCTTAGCTGGAAACTCTTCAGTGATATCATGATATGTCGAAACAAATACTCCAAAGCAATCATATTGATAAAGCTTGAGTGTAGTGCTTTTTTACTCTACCTAAAATGCAATTTGCTGGTATCTTGTTACACAATTATTGCCAGCAAGTCACTGGATAATTTCCACAAGGATATAATGTGTGTTTTTTAACATACCATTTTCTTCATAACTTTGATCACATCCCATTGAATATATTATAAATGTGAGTCTGTGACATAAGATTCTGTTTTCTCTGGATAAGGAAATCAAACAAGATCAAAACATGATCAAAACGACATATTCTGTTTTTCTAAAGGTAGGAAACTGCTGATTTACTTGTATATCACTCCACCAAAGTTGATCTAAATACATAGCATTTGAATTTAAGTTACACAAGGAAGACAACTTCCCTAGCTCAGATAAGGATTCCCAACTCCAGTTTGATATCTTTCTTAAAAATGCATGAAATCATAACTTTTTGAAACCCGATTCTTCACTTGTTTTTGTTTAAAGTATCTGATCGGATTAAAGATATTATTTCCATACATACTTGAACTTGATAAACATGGATCACTCAAACTTAGCTTCATATATAAAGTGGTTGCTGGTGCATAGTGTTTTGCACTAGTTGAGATCAGATCACATAAGGTGTGTTGTGTTGAGACAGATCAAAGATGACAAATGGGTTTTTGAAGAGCATTTTTGGAAGTGGAGGAAACAAGGAGCAAGAGGGTTCAAAAAGTACTAGTACTAGTACTAATAAGTCTTCCTCGTCAGGTTCGAAACAGAAAAAAAGTAGTGGAAAGAAAACCATTCGGACGGAGAGTGCTGGCTATATTTATGTCAACTCTGATTGTGGTGCAACTGGACATCATAATGGTGGAGGCTGCAACGGAGGAAGCTGTGGCGGCGGAGGAGGCTGTTGACAAAATTTAAATAGTTATGGTTTTGATGCTTTGGTTTCCTTAATAATTTTAATGTTTTACCTATAAAAATGTAACAGGTTTGTCTACACTTCTAGCTCCTTGTCCTTTTACAACAAACTGCCACTCTGACCTTAAGCCGGCCGGCCAAAATGCGGTGACAAACAATCTCTGGTTATCAATGACACCTCAAAACTCAGAAGCACCATAACTTTCTTTTAGGAGTACTGAAAAGTGAAAACATAGTATTTGAACCAAAATATTGTATCTTCACCAACCAGCCTTCGGCGACAAATCACATACCTTTCGCAACCAAAATAATACTTGCATTAACTAAGCCACTTGAGCTGCTCTTCATGTGCAATAAGAATCATATAACTTCCTTTTCACCAGATCCGTTCTCTATAAATAATGTTAATAAAAATATCAACCATATAAAATTTGAGGAAAAACAAAAAGTTTAGGTGAAACTGAAAGACTAAATATCGATATTAACGGTTATTTGAATTATTAGTATTCAACGATCTAGATCGTATCTCACAATCTCATATTTATTTATACGTCCTCTTGAAACCTTACTCTACAACTTATTACGTATTTTTAATTTTTTAATAGGAAATAGTTTAATATTAACAATAATTTCGTAATATATACTAATTAAGAGAGCAAGTAGATTTGCTATCGAAAAAAAAAGAGAGCGAATAGATTTGATTAATAAAATAATATTTATCATATAAAAAATTCCCTCGCACTTTCTCCAACCTCTTCGTGAAGCGAACCGCTTCACCACTCCATCTAAAAAGTCAAAGCATCTCTCTTCAGGTCTCCGATCTCCGTCCACATTGCATCCCGCTTCGCCGTAAGATATCTTTACTTTCCCTACTTCGTGCGATTCTTTATTGCTTCATACGTAATCAGTTTCGAATTTTATATTGATTTAATGTCTGATTTCAGCTTGATCGAGTCTGATTGTGTTCCAAGAACCTCGATTTTTGAATATGAAATGTGAGTTTTCAAGCTCTATTTTCTTTAATGGGAGTTTACAGTGTATCCACTGGATTTCCTGATTTTTTAATTGTATGAAGTAATCGGGAAATAGTGTGTTTGTGTGATTGAAGTTGTTGTTGTTGTTGACTTGATGGATTGAAGTATGGGAATGATTGTGTATTTTTTTTGATGGTGTGGACAGTAGGATTTGGGAAAATGTGCTGGAGGGTGCATGCATTGTTGTTTTTGGTGACGTTGGTGTGGAAGTGGAATGTGGGTGTGGTTTCAGATTATGTGATTTATAAAGATGCAAAGCAGCCAGTTGAGCTTCGGGTCAGTGACCTTTTGAGTAGAATGACCCTGGAAGAGAAGATTGGTCAGATGGCGCAGATTGACCGGAGTATTGCTACTCAGGATGTAATGAGGACATATTCAATAGGTAACCTTCTTATGCTCTTATATTTCGATTCATTTTCCTATATTAATTTATCAGTCAGTTGGCTACAGTTAAATTGTATATATTCCAGTTGGTATAATGGCTCATAAATATCAACTCACATGGCTGTGCCTCTTAATTCATATTTCTTTGAGGATTTGTGTGTTCATGGTTTGGATGGGGGTACATGGGCATGGTATGGTTATGGCATATTTTGCTAATTCATCCAAGTACAACATCATATGCGTAGAATGTAATACAGACAGCCATTGGATGAGTGATAACATTAAGTCTTTCAAATAAGATTTAAGATTTTTGCATGTACATGGTGAGTTTGGAGTTCTAGCAATGCTCATCAATGACTTGTACACTTGATAAAGTGATACATGGATTGGCTGTTGAGCAGGTAGTGTGCTAAGTGGTGGAGACAGTGTACCACTTCCAAAAGCCACTGCTGAAGACTGGATGAATATGATAAATGACATGCAGAGAGGGGCGTTATCTAGCAGACTTGGGATTCCAATGATTTATGGAATTGATGCTGTTCATGGTCTCAGTAATGTCTTCCATTCTACAATATTCCCACATAATGTTGGGCTTGGAGTGACCAGGCAAGCGTTTAAGCTGTAAACAAAGATTTCATGGAAAGTTAACTTAAGATAATTATTAGCCGATATAAATGTTTTACCAAACTTAAAAAAATATTGTGTCAATTTATGAATGACTGTGCTATTGTAATGTCAAAAAAAGGGATCCTGATTTAGCCAAGAGAATTGGTGCTGCAACAGCTCTTGAAGCTAGAGCTACGGGGATTCCTTATGCCTTTGCTCCTTGCATAGCGGTATGAGATGTCATAGTAATTTATATATCCTCGGATTATGCTGTCATTAAAATTCATGTGTATGTCAACTGTGTAGCCAGTAGCCTCCTGTAGTTTAACGGAATGTGCTGATTATGTGTAGGTCTGCAGAGATCCGAGATGGGGTCGCTGTTTTGAAAGCTATAGCGAAGATCCAAAAATAGTCCAAGATATGACGGATATAATTCTTGGATTGCAAGGTGAGAATCCAGACAATTCTACCAAGGGGGTGCCATATGTTGGCGGAAGGTACTATTTGATTCAACTATTTTTTTCTTTGATGTAATGAGGCCGCATAGTGCTAATTGCCTGAGCTACAGTGGCACTACTCATTTTTTCTCTGAATTATATACTTTTTAATCAAAGTTTTCATACATCTGACTCTGTATTGGTTTCATGTTGTACTACTTGACTAATCAACTTATGATTTTCATTATTCTGACCTCATTGGCGCTGCTCAACTGCTTACTCGCAGGACCAAGGTTGCAGCTTGCGCAAAGCACTTTGTTGGTGATGGGGGAACAACCAAAGGCATCAACGAAAACAACACCGTTATTGACATGAACGGCTTGATGAGTATTCACATGCCTGCCTACCTTGACTCCATCATGAAGGGTGTGTCGACAGTGATGATCTCCTACTCCAGCTGGAATGGGGAAAAGATGCATGCGAACAAAGATTTAATCACTGGACTCCTGAAAAACAAATTCAAGTTTAAGGTAACTGCTAATAGCATGATACTCATTCTGTCTTAATAACTTCCAAGAAATGCCAAAGCAAGATTGTTGTAGACAATGGTAAAAGCTTACGAGCTGTCTGCCCATCTTGAACAGTAAGCATCTTCAAAGTAACGAGGTGAATAAAAGGGTTCCATGATATTCCAATCTCACCAAGTAGTGACAATTTTTTTGTTTGCTGCTGCCATGATAATATGCAAGTGTGAACATTTACCTGAACTGGCCACTCTCAGGGATTTGTTATCACAGATTGGGAAGGACTTGACAGGATCACTTCACCTCCCCATAATAATTACACATACTCTGTGCTTGCTGGAATACAAGCTGGAGTTGATATGGTTAGTTCCCAAAATATTCTAAAATCATAGGGTGGTGACTGGTAATGTTTCAGTATCTGATTGAAAAGAGTACTCATTTTCTCTGATTGAACTTATCAGTTCTCTCCTGATTGTGTAGGTGATGATCCCTTACCATTTTACTGAGTTCATTAGTGTTCTTACTAATTTGGTGAAGAATGGATTTATCCCCATTGAAAGAATAGATGATGCTGTTAGTAGAATTTTGTTCGTGAAGTTCAAAATGGGAATATTTGAGGAACCTATTGCAGATCACAGCTTAATAAATGAACTTGGAAGTCAGGTAAGCTCTAGAATGTTTCGAGATACTACCACTTTTATTTTTACAATATATGAAGCAAATAAGAATTGACACTAGACCTGCTCCTGTAGCTATTTGCCTCAGAGTATCCAAAAAATATTGAAATCAAACTTTAAATCTCTAATTTTCAGGCTCACAGAGATTTAGCGAGGGAAGCTGTGAGGAAGTCACTTGTTCTTCTGAAAAATGGGAAAGAAGCGAACAGCTCAATAATTCCTCTACCTAAAAAAGCCCCAAAAATCTTAGTTTCTGGAAGCCATGCTGATAATTTGGGTTATCAATGTGGAGGATGGACCATAAATTGGCAGGGCTTTAGTGGCAATGACGGCACAAAGGGTATGGAGTTTTGAATTTCATAGTGAGACAAACCAATTGCTTTCATGTTCAATAATATTTTCTACAGCTCTATGGACAAATACACCTTTTCTTCATTACCTTATTGGATTAATTGTAGTCCTCCGTGAGCAGGCACCACCATTCTCAGTGCCATTAAATCTACAGTTGACTCGAGCACTGAAGTGGTTTTTCTTGAGAACCCTGACGCACATTTTGTGAAGTCCGGCAATTTTGCATATGCCATCGTCGTTGTTGGTGAATACCCATACGCAGAAACGTTCGGAGATAGCCTGAACCTCAAAATGGCAGATCCAGGCCCAACAATGATTAGCAATGTATGTGGAGCTGTAAAGTGTGTTGTTATCGTCATCTCTGGCCGTCCTATTGTCATTGAACCTTACATCTCTTCCATTGATGCACTGGTGGCTGCTTGGTTACCTGGCACAGAAGGCCTCGGCATTACTGATGCCCTCTACGGGGACTATGGATTCACTGGAAAACTTGCAAGAACCTGGTTTAAAACTGTCGATCAGTTACCTATGAATGTTGGGGATTCAGATTATGACCCACTTTTCCCTTTTGGCTTTGGACTCACAACTGAATCGATTCGAAGCATTGTTAAGAGGTAACAAATTGTTTTTCGGTTTCACCCCATTAAAAACCTTTGCTTAAGAGTGATTACTGACTTTTCTGGGAATAGATATCAACAGTATCCTCTGGCATACAAGTAAAATAACTTATGCTTCTTGCTTCTCTACTTCTAAGATTTAAGTGTTTCACATGAGCAGGTCAACTTCAGCAGGAGCTCATGGACATCTATATATCTCTGCCATCCTGGCTTCCATATTATTGAGTTTGTGTATCACCGGTAAATTATGAACCTTATTTGACTAAATTAGCTGTAGCACAGCTTATGCGAACTGAAATAATTGCTTATCAGATATTTAATCTTTTAACCTGACCATGAATTGTTGGCTTTTTAGCTTTTTTTGGTAGACATTTGCGAGACGAACTGCGCATAATATTCGGAAAACGTGGAAAAGTTTATCAACCCTTAAAGATGAAGGAGACAGAAATTCAAACTTGCAGTGCTGAAAACCCCCATCCAGAACCAGCTTCAACACTGGAACAGAAAGTTCCAAACATTTCGGAAGCCACTTGACTTTACTAAAAATCTGATGACCACTTACCTGTTCATGTTGTTTCCAGAATTCTCATGGGTAAGGAAGGACCAGTCGTTAGAATGGACCTTCCCCTAAAATGTGTATGGCTTTGTGTGTAGAAAATATACACACTGAAGTGATGGACGTTCCTCAACAGTAAACTACTTCTCTTTTTACTTCCAGAGCCTTATTCAATTTCCAGAATGAATATAAAACTACATCGTTTTATTACCATGTAAGCAGTAAACGACCACAGTAGTATATGAAATCAACTCCCTCTCTTTTAAATCAGCTGCTTAATATTAATTAAAAATAACAAACCCTAATCTCTCAATTTCTCTCTTAAATTAAGCAACGGAATTTCGAACGCAATGTTGACGGCGTCAAATGGATACGGCGGAACAGGCGCTGGGAAAGTTACGAAGGAAGACGCAACCGACGCCTTATGATCGACCACCAATTGCTTTCAGAAACCCTAATAACACCGGCGATAGTTGGGTTTGGGTATCCAAGATTCTCGAGCCTGCGTCCAGAATTATTACTGCGAGTGCGCATGGGCTGTTTTCTCGGATGTATTCTCGGCTGTTTACGAAACGACTGCTTCCTACTTCGCCGCGGCAACTAACTCCGCCTGCTGTTGTTGGTGTTTTAGATGTATTTATCATATATTATGTGCGGCCACACATGATAGATGATTGGTACATGAACTAATGCATACACCAATGTGTAAGATCATAGTCTGTCTGGATGAGGACGGGTCCCTTGCTTTAAGGGACGGGTCCTCATGTACCAACGGACGCGTCCCCATGTGTCATAGTCTGCTTGGATGACGGACGGGTCTCTTGCCTCTAGGGACGGGTCCTACGGACGGGTCTCTTGCCTTGAGGGACGGGTCCTACGGACGGGTCCCTTGCATCAAGGGATGGGTCCTCATGCACCAACTGACGGGTCGACACGTGTCATTCTCTGGGTGTGACAGTTTTATAACTGCTGAACAGTTTATGTAACTGTTGAACAAGTGGGTGTAACCGTTGAACAGTTATGGGACCTGTCTCCATGAACGTGTCCCCACGTGTAACTGCTGAACGTGGCAGTTTTGGGTAACTGCAAAGACCCTGATATATTGAGAATGACTGAGTTTAGTGGGTAGGATGATGCACAGTACACAGAGGTATTGAGATACACAAGTATTGATACACCAAAAGACTAAACAAACGTCATCAACATTCGATCCAAGAGCCTTGATCGGTGTTGGCCGGTTTGTCTTATCTCACTTCAGATTTCGTGTAACCCTAAGGCTTTTGTAAGGGGCGAAATACTGATTTCGGAAAGTGAATACACGATTCAAACCGATATCAAGTTGCCATTTGATCAATCCCCAGAAGCAACAGCAGCAGCACTCTAGGGACCCGTCCTTGGAGAGCACCGGTGCAGGAAGGCCATATCTCCTTCAGACGCACCAGCAACAACAGCTGTCAGCCTACCTGCATCAGGTTTTGTTTTTTGGACTCTTTCACTGAATTTTTGAATTGGTAGTAATGTGATTAAATTTGGATCTGGGATGGTGTCTTTATCTCAATAGAAGTTTCCTGCTTTTGTTGGCGTTGTGAGTGCAGAATAGCATTCTTTGAATTGTTTATTAAACTCACTTTTAATGAAGGATCATAATGTTTGAAAGATGAATTTTGTTTACAATTTTCCTGTTTTATTATGTTGGAAAGCTATGTTGAAATTAGTGCTTTTCAGTGGTTTTAAGGATTCGGCTTTGTACTATCTTGAATATATGCTTGATCAGTTTTTTTGAAGGATAGGAAAGGTTACTCTTTCAACTAATGCAGATTATATGTATGTCATTTTTATATTTAGCTTAAGCTATGTATTCTTTTTGTTAGAATTTGCAGATACAAATCCTATTTAGTGTTTATTACAAAAAACATGGAGGAGTAAAAGCTCACAAAACAGAGTGCACATGTAGCATCAAATAAAAAGTAGAAGATTGCGGAAACCAAATCAGTGATACCTAGTTCATCCGGAAAATTGCTCTATTAAATGAATACAAATCAGAATACACGTAATCCACTTATGCTGTATAACATCAGCCAATTAGTCTATTTATAACTGAACGATTTTTGGCCTAGGTCTACTTTGAATTTCGTTTATGACGTCCCAAATTTGATTTTCATTTTGCCAGTGGCAGATAGAACATCAAGCTTAGAGTCAAGGGGTGAGATTCAGGGAAACGTTGTGGTAAGTCGTGTTATTATTTTTACAATATGTGCGCCATTAGGATTCTGTTGAAATATTCATCATGGATGCTCATTAGTAATGTAACAGGCACATCGAGTATTCAAGTGTGCCTTCAAATCTTTTGTATCATATATATTCTTGTATATGATTTCATATACAGCTCCTTTATCTGACTTTTCTGCTGCTTCATCTTCTTCTATTACTACAAGTGACATGCCTGGATCATTTTTTGGGTCAACAGGTGCTTCAGCTGGATCAGCATTCTCATTCGCTTATGCATCTGCAAATACCTCTGCATCATCATTCTCTGCTCAGCCTTTCTTTGAAAGCCCTAAGCCTTCTTTTACCTTTGGACTAACAGCCTCACCAACAAATATTGGAGGCAATAAGATCCAAATGAGTACAGAAGATAGTGTGTCTGGGGACACAGCACAAGCATCTGCACTCTCGACTCCATTGTTTGCTCAGCAGCAGTCAAAATCTGGATTTGTGTTTGGTTCGCTGTCTTCTTCAATTACGCAACCTGCAAAGTGCCATTTTCAGTTTGGAAACCAGCCAAGTCATGCTGCTCCAGTAAGTAAATCACCATTTCGAGCGTCTGGTATCCTTAATGCTGGTGATGGCTTCTCCTTGGGTTCGGGTGCTGGAGACAAGTCTGGACGCAAGATAATTTAAGTAAAGAAGGGTCTTAGGAAGAGGTGAACTGTCCCAATGCTTAAATGGCTTGAGTCATATTTATTCTTGGTTGAATGATTTGAATGCATACATCATATGAAAATAGAAATGACTAGCAGCCAGCCTAGTCAAAAACTGCAACCATTTTGTCTGTCTCATTTTTGTGAGTCCCCTTGCGGCTGCAAGTAATCTATATGGTATGGTAGTGAAAACTATACACAGTTATTGTTTGTAGATAAATTATTGAAATGCCTAAAGATTAGCAATTGAGAAGAAGTGCTTGCAGATTCTTCAGTTCATTCAGCAGCAGCATTGCAGCAGCAGCTTGATCATGCGTAACAAACTAAACAAAAAATTGGAACAGTCCCAGCAATAAGCACAGTACTTGGCTTTTCTACGCACATTTTGCATTAACGATGGCCAAGAGTTTAATTAAACATTAAAATAAAATACTGAAAAATTGAAAATCACACAGCAAATATCATAGCTTGAACAAATCTTATGTCAGATCATAACTAAATTTTTATACGTATTTAATAATGCTAATAATAGCTCACTTTTTTGACCCTCCTCCCAGTAAAAATACAGCTCAATATTTTAATTTATTTGAAATTCATTTAAGTCGGCTACCAGATTTTCAATACGAATCAAAATTGAAAACAGAAAAATAAGGAATAAAATCATAATTCGATTCAATAATTAACCGTGAAGGTATCAAAAACAAACACAAATCTCTCATTTTCCTCAACAATATCAAAACTACAAAAACCAAATCAAAAATCAGTCAAAACTACAAAATATAAAATGATGTTTCCTTCGCAGTTGACAACCTTAAACTCATCGTGGACGCGGTCGGAGGACAAGTTGTTTGAGCAACTGCTTGTAGAGTATCCGGAGACAGAACAACACCGGTGGGAGAAAATAGCTAACAGACTGCAGTTCAAGTCGGCTGAGGAGGTGAGGGAACATTACAACAAGTTGGTATACGATGTGTGTGAAATTGAGGCTGGAAGAGTTGAGTTGCCGAGTTATATGGACGAATTAGAAGATGAGGATGTTGATAGTTGGGATTCAGATTTGAAGAGTATTTCGTTCGGGAGGAAAAGGGTAAAAAGTGATACTGAGCGTAAGAAAGGAACTCCATGGACGGAGGAAGAACACAGGTTTGAATATTGCCTTTAATTGATAAAAAATTCTGTTACTTTACTCGTAAATAAAATTAGGTTTTGAGAAGAATATGGATTTTACAATGGCTAAGGATTGAATTTTTATTCTTAATAAGCGTAAAATGGTTTGTTTTATTATATGGCGAAGTTTGAATAAAATTTGTATTTTGAACAGGTTATTCCTATTAGGGCTTGAAAAGTATGGGAAAGGTGATTGGAGAAGCATTTCACGACAAGTAGTGGTTACTCGAACGCCGACGCAAGTAGCAAGTCATGCACAGAAATTTTTCATTCGACAAAAATCTGCAAATAAAGAGAGGAAAAGATCAAGTATCCATGACATAACCACAGTAAATATCCAACAAAACCACGAAATCAGTGGCTATGATGCTTCTTTTCGGCATCATGACTTCGACATAAACTAGTGAATGAATATCTATGCCTGAAGCCTGTCTGTAGTTGATTTTTGCACTTGTATGCTAATTCCTTAGCCTTCTATGTGCAGTTTTTTTTAGATTAATGCACATGAAATTTCAGTTATCAATCAATAACACATACTCTCTCCGTCCCATTTTGAGTGTCCCATTTGAGAACTTTCATGGTTTTTAAGAAAATTGAAAAATGTGAGATAAAAAGTAAGAAAGAGAATGAGTGGGATAAAAAGTATGAAAGAGAGTATAAATGTAGAAAATTTCTATTTTAGGAAATGAGAAGATCATTTTAGGAAATCCAAAAAAGAAATGGGACACTCATAATTATGGAGGGAGTATTTGATTTTGATCCGCTAGTTTTTTTATTGGGCCGGACAGTTCGGCCCATTATACTAAACCGTTCAATTTATAAATCAACACATTGAATCTCATAGCCCTAGTTTCACTTTTTCTTCAACCGGCGAAACTGCTTCGCCTCCTTAAAATCGGTGAGCGCGAATCCATTTTTGCTTCGTATATTCAAACTTTCATTAGCATTGCGAAGCAAAGTCAATTTGATTTTTTCAATTTTTTGTAGTGAAGTGATGTTGTCTATCAAAACTCCGAGTTCCGGAAAAGCTAGACGAGAAGTTGAGAGGAGAGCGCCAAAGCTGGTGATTTTCTTGATTTTTTCATGTTCAGTTGAATCTGTTTGTTTTTTACTGATTGATGATGTGTGTTGAATTTCAGATTGAAACCGGTAAAAAGACTCTAATTCTTCATGGTACGAAGACTAGTAATGTTATAAGTCAGGTGTTGAGGGAGATTTCTGATATTAAAAGGGAAACTGCATCACATACACGAGGAAAAATCCAAACATTAGGCCATTTGAGAATGGTGGCGAGACTTCATTGGAGTTCTTCTCTTTGAAAAATGATTGTAGTATCTTCGTTGTAGGTTTCTAACCCCTGTGCGCTATAAGTTTTTACCTTTTTGTATTTGTATTACGGTGCTGTTGTATTTATTTATTTGTTGTCTTGAATTGCAGTTTGGCTCACATGCTAAGAAGAGACCTGACAACTTGGTTTTCGGGCGTACTTATGATCATCAAATTTATGATATGGTTGAGGTTGGAGTCCAAAACTTTAAATCAACTATGGATTTTCAGTATGACAAGAAGCTTTCTCCTCGAATTGGCTCAAAGCCTTTTATTACGTTTATTGGAGAAGGATTTGAGAATGTATCGGAACTCAGGCATTTGAAGGAGGTTTTGATTGATTTATTGAGGGGAGAGGTATTGTAGTTATGATTCACATATATTTTCGTTTAATATCATTTGTGCTGAATGAATCATGACAATTAAATGTTGTCAGGTTGTGGAGAACTTGAATCTTGCTGGCATAGACCATGCTTATATATGTACGGCGACATCTGCTAATACTGTTTTCTTTACTCACTGCGCGCTACGCCTTAAAAAATCTGGCTCAGTTGTTCCTAGAATGGAACTGGTGGAGGTTGGTCCATCCATGGATTTTGTGATCAGGCGTCATCGCCAACCTGATGAGAGCTTACGTAAAGAAGCTATGAAGTCGTCAACTGACAAAACCAAGAAGAAGGTATGTGATCTCTTGATTTTCAAGCAGTTCTCATTTTTCGTCCGCCATTTGCTTGTCTTCGTAAGATACTGAAATGGACAACTTAATTTGATACTTGTAGGTTAAAAATGTTGGGGGAGATCCCCTTAAAGGGAGGATTGGCAAAATTTATGTTCCAGATCAACAGGTAATGACTCTCATTGCTCATTTTATGTTGGTGACATACTCATTTTTATAAAGTGACAGCCACATACACGATTGATTTTCAGTTGCTGGTATTAGATGTTTGATTTATAGTATACTATAAATCATGAGACTTTGTTTTGGTGACTTACTCCTTTTTCTTTTCATTTTTTCGGAAAAATATTCATTCCACACCTAACCTGAGTCTTATTTTTCAATCTCTATAAAACCATATATATTTAGTTACATATTGATCAGATATTTTGAAATTTTATTTCTATGTATCCTTGTTTGATGTGCAGTGTGTATTGTAGGGTTGTAAAATGGATTAGGACTCATCATATGAGCGTTTCTGGATTAGTATATATCAGAGTCGGAATTATTTTAATTAAAATGCACGTAAATGATTATTAATGTTTCATGGTGTGTAGATTGGGGAAATGGCTCTGCCTGACAAGTCCAAGGGAGTAAAGAGAGAACGTCGAGAAGCCAAGAAGAAACAAGAGCCTAATCAGCCTGCATCAAAGAAGCTAAAAGAAGACCCTGAGGATTCCGAGTGAATGCAATTCCCCACTGGAACAATATCAAGTCCCTAGTTTGTCAGAGCAGATGGGGATGAGAAGAGTTTTGTACTAGTATGAACTTAATCAAAAATTAATTGTTGTGTTAAGAATTTATAATTTTAGTAGGCCATAGAGAAACATTTGTTATAATGAATTGAGCAACTACCTTTTGAGTTGTTCCACATAGCAACAGTGGCAACCATCAACATTGTTCGACAGAAAATCGATGCGTACTCTTTCGCTTGCAGATTCAGTGTTATGTGCTTTATGGTAAGTGAAACTTAAGTGAAAACATAGTAACTAGTTGGGACTGAGACTGTATGACTGAGTTCTTTTTGATGTTGATATTCATACAGCCTGTGAGGTAACGAAAAGATTCTAAGCACCACAAAGATTCTAAGCACTAAAAGATGATCAGATTTTGATTGTTATAGATAGGGTGCAAGGGGTATCATCTCTTCTACGGAGTTTTACCGGAGCTCGACCTCTTTTCGCTGGCCTTTTTGTGGCAAAGAGATCCACAACTTTTCTACATTATTAAAATATATGAGATATACTCCACTTCCATTGATCTCCTTATGTTGTGAAGCTTCAACCAAGCTTGATAGCTTAAGAATATCCATATCTGAAACACGAATTGTTAGTTGGAGAAGAGTAGCATTATATTGTCAAAACTTGAAACAAATGCTGATAAAAAGTTCTTTCTAAACAAGCTGAGATATACAACAAACGTGATTGTAGACTCACCGAGATTAATTGATGATTGAACTTTACAAAAACAAGGTGAATCTTAGGAACTCATGCTTTCCCGAAAAATTATTTTAAGTGGATTAAGCAGTAAGCATGCCATATCAAAGACAGTAGACGTTCAGTAAGTAGCCTACTAATAAGCCCAGCCATCCCCATTATTTTTTACTTTAGATGAAATTATATAAAATACAAGGCAAATAAAAATTAACCATACAATGGGATCACACATATTACTACGAGAACTAGCTCTACAAGAGTTGGAAGAACTTAAAGCTTACCCACAAGTTTCAACATTGGTTGCTATTGCCATGGTGAGTATATCTGTAAAATCACCAAAAAAGTCACTGGCAGCTGGAACCCAACATGTAAGACCATTGTAGACACACTACATAACGCAATTCTGTCAAAGGTGCATTGAACTTTGCAAATCTTTCATTCTCTAAATTGTTGTGAGGAAAAACCGATCAGTTGTCATTCATATGTTCTCCGAACCGGAGATATCCTCGCTATCAGGCTCTTCTTCACTTTCAGATTCTAATTCACTGACGGATAAGTTATCAACCTCGGAATCATTGTCCGTTCCTGCAATAAATTGATTATTTACACCCCCTTCCTGCATCCCATGTGTTGGTAGCTCCTTTGTGTATTTCTCTTGATTTTCAAAAATTGACAAGGGATTTCGATTATTAGGGTCGCCATAGAGTGCAATATGCCTGTAGTACAATTCTAGCTCCTTCTCAGAAATAGCAATGAAATGCCTCACAGTATCAAGCGATTGCTCATACTTGGATTTTTCTAAAGCCTATAGGAACAACAAAGAGCAGCATCAGGAGAATAAACCAAAGACAAAATTGAGTGAAAAGTAAATTCTTAACACGTATGCAACTAAATGTGATATCTGACAAGATTTATGAATGGCACAGTGAAAGCATAGAAGGGAACATATGAAGTAGAAATTGAGTGCGTACTCTTTTCTTTGACAATGTATCTATGGGCGACATAACTCGTGGCATTACATAATCCTTTCCCCTATAGAAGACAACAGTATCATCTCCAATGATATTAATCGGAATTCCACCACTCAACCTTGCAATTTCCTCAGCATACTCATGAACCTGGCCAGGCTTACAGGGCTTGCAAATGACCTTTACAGTTTCATGTTTCTTCCAATGCATATGCATGTTCAAGATAACTCCACCAAAGATGCCTCTTCTTCCAACAGGAACATAGTTAGACCCTTTTTGGGCCATTTTCTTCATATAAAAGCGTTCCTCACCGGTCATTTCGTGTGGTTTTACAACAGGTCCCTGAAGCTTAGGAACTTCATATTTTTGAAGTCGTTCGATAAGCATGGCTTCCTTGACTTTGGCCTTTCAAGAAACAAAATACGATAGAGTTAATTTCTCACCCGACAATCAAGGTAATTGACTAATCTCTCGTCATTTGTCAGTTCTACATATGAACTACTTTGATTACATACAAGAATAAGTTTTTTAAAGGAAAAAGACCAAAATCTAATCGACTTAAAAGTTAATGCAGTATCTGAAACACCAAATATGATATTTGATGTTTTGCATTGACCTTCAAGGGGTTACACCCTTTAATGCAACAGTCATGCTAAAACAAAATTGTATAGAAATATATAAGCTTACCTTCTCAATCTTGTATTTGAGTCTTTCTTCTGCATTAGCAAATCTTTGTTTCTTCTTCTTACCTCTAATAGTGAGTCGGCGCGGATCTCGCTTATTGGCAAGTTTCCTTTTTTGCTTCTCCCTTAGCCTTTGCAATTTAAGTCTCTTTTTAGTTTTCCATTTTTCCTTCTTTGGAGGGTCAACCTCGTGAGTCTCGAACTTTAGTTTTCCTTGCGAAATCACAACGCTCACTGATCCATGGCTAATATTTCTGTAAACCCAAGAGGGATGAAATGCACTGGAAGGTGCAAGCCGCTCGTAACAAGTGGAAATAAAGTTGGGGCAGCCGAGAGTTAACCTATATAAACTTCAAGTGAATGCCACTTGAGTAATCAAAAAACTAACCTAATATGAAGATGAGTGAGAGTGATTAAATAAAAGCCAGCCAAGCTGAATTCATCCAAACAATCCAAGACAACAATACTTTCTACAATAATCACACACATCACATTCAAATGTAAATGTAACAAGCATATATAAAGTCAGGGGTACCTTGATAATAAAGAGACGTTCAACGATGAACATACATTTGATGAGGAGATTCTACGCAAGCAGCTGATAATATTCCTTGACATCACCTAATTAAGAAAACTAAGAACCCAGGTTAGATTTCATTCAGAACTAAATAGAGACGAGAACCTGGTCAAAGCTGCCCGTATTAGATGTTCAAGAAGGGTAAGCGATGCAAGGATACCACGAAAAATATCCGCAAAACAATTAAAGAATTTGCTATCAAAAGCATAAAACTTGATGACAGAATTACAAAATAACTGATACTTAACTTACCTACAATTCTACCACTCTGCAAAACTAAAATGCAATCCCGATATGAATCGCATTGAATATAACTCCACATAAAAATTTGAACTTTGCTTGAAAATGGATGTAAAACGGCGAGGAAAGATAGAAGGGGAGATGGGTTTTTGTTCTTACGTAGACAATGTGCAATCTGAAATGGCATGCGCCGGTTGAAAGAAGGTGCTCGACAGAGTCGGCGTAATTCTGATCTAGCACATCCTCAGCTTGTTATTATAGCCAAATTGCTTGTGAAATTGAGGAATTTCATGGCGAAAATTGAGATTCGAGCTTCCGATGCAACTAGGGTTTTGCAAGAGCAATCGAATTTAGGGAGGAAAATGATGAATGGAGGGCAGTTTAGTCATTTCCTATTTTCATACATTCTCTCATTTAACAATTACCATCACTATGATATTTCCTGAACCCTGTAATCCAATTCTTAAACAATAACTACGTATGCTTCGTGTCGATTTTTTTGCACAATTACTCCCTCCTAAAATGCTTTTATTATCTTCAATTCTAAATTAATTGATAGTAAAAATAATTCTCTCTATCTCATGTAATATTTATCTATTTTAATTATTTTATATTTTATAAATAATCAAAAAAACGGTACACATCGATAATTATCAACAACTGATCAAATTTTTTTCCAAATAATAATAAAAGATTGCGTAGAAATTTTGAGTTTGTCGACAATGGCATGCCTTTTGCCGTTTACACAAGTTTCCACACACTTGTCATTTTATTAATTTGCAATAAAGAGTCAACATTAAGTTTTAATTGGCTAAGAAAAATATTTAATTAAACTAGATCGTTAGTAGCATAATCATCTCCATTATTAATTTTTTTTTGATACAATAATCATCTCCATTATTGAAACGCAAAATATACCGTCGTTTTGTTCGCCGACCCAACTTGACCCCACCTACTGGTCCACATCCCTATATAAACATACCGCTCCATCGAAATCGAAGCTTCATCGCTCCGCCCGGATTTCATACGCGACCTTATCTTCGTTGATTTCGATCTTCCGATTCAATCCATCACAATGACTCAGGTTTTGATCTTAATCCTGATTTGTTAATCTGATTTTTCGTCTTTATTGATTGATTTAATTGCGTGCAATTTCATCGTTTTTTATTCTTGCCATTTCGAATCGGATTCTGATCCGTAGGGTTTTTTGAGATGTTGATGGTAACTTTTGTTTCATTTTGCTTTTGAATTTTGATGGATGTTGTATTGTAGACTTTACGTGTTTTGCGGTTTTAATCATGACTATGCATTATTGCTTGCTCATTGCCAAAGACATCGAGCCCATGTATGTACAAGGCTTTAATAAACCATTAAAGCTGTCTATCAATTCTATGTATGCTTCTTATCCTTATTGTTTGTCAAACTGTTGAGGCTTCACAATCCTTGCGTCGAGTAAGCATAACCAACGTATATATATTTGGGAACCCGAATTTGGTATTGTAGCAGGGTAGCTACTACTTTTATTTGTCCGATGACATCTTGACATGGATCTTCTTGCAGACTGTCACTCTTAAAGTTGGCATGACTTGCCAAGGTTGTGTTGGGGCTGTGAAGAGAGTGTTGGGAAAAATGCAAGGTTTATCCCTTGCTTTGTACTTGTAGTTCTTACTTCTTAGCCAAGAATGTTTCAACTTTAACATTGTCTCTTGTTGGCAAATATTCACTCTTTTATCCTTAGATATTTTTTCCAACTACAAAACCATTAGAAATTATTGTCCAGTTGTCGTATTGTAGAAAACAAATCATTATATGCTGAGACAGTTCATAAACAATTTATGCAGGCGTTGAGTCTTTTGACATCGACCTTGATCAGCAGAAAGTAACAGTCATTGGAGATGTGCAGCCTGAGTCAGTTCTCCAAACTGTGTCAAAGACTGGCAAGCCGACCGCCTTTTGGGAAGAAGCAGCTGCCGCTACTACTGCTTAAGGCACACGTTATGTATCTAATCTCTATTTATATTTTTCTTCTGCATACTTTATGATATGCAATTTCCAAATGACTATCTGGGTACCCTGTATGATAAACATCTTGTCTTGGTGCTGTTTGAATATTTAAATAAAAGTGGTTTGCTTGTGACATACCTTTTGCTTTCAGTAATGCTATAAGAAAGTCACATAGACGCACTACAGGAACATATTCAGAAATTGTTAAGTTCAAATAAAATGTATAACTGGCTTGTTCTCGACTTTTGGACTAGTTAGAAGTTTAGAATGCCTAAATTTGTTTGAGTGTATAGCATTACATTTTATGCAACATTTTCAAATTTATTGTTCTTATCTCAAAGAAAAAGCTTGAAATTGGAATGGGCAGATCACAGATGGGTATGAACATAGGAAGTTTGGTAGCAGCAGATATCATGTGTGTTTCAAGAATCAAAAAGCTCTTGGCGGTCACAGAAAGCTTTGTTTTGCATTTAATGGTTCATAGAATGGGGATTTGCAATCCTCATGCACATACAAACTAAAAATACTCGCACAATGTTGGGAGCGTCAATTTCCTCACATGGTCTATTTCAATGTTACTACGTCAGTCATTTTGATCAGACATATATTGCCCTCTAGGAGAACTCAATACCTGTCAGCATATACTTATCTCCATGAGTATATCAGGTTCTCTTACGCTTGTGCAGCTTAAACTGCCTCAAAATGAATGCGGCTCCCTCTTTCAGACTTGCCCTTCTGTTTTCCTTTTTATTCCATAACTCAGGTACGGGGTATCTGCCACTTGGGTTGTACTCATTTAATTCTCTCAGTGCTGTTTTCACTGCTTCACAAGCCTCTTCCCCTACTTCATCTTTAACTTGTTTAAGTAACTCATCTTCTTCGTTGAATACTTCCTACACAACCAAACTCATACATTAAAACTACTCAGTGAATCACAAAGTCAGGATGTTCTCAGAGCTTTCCTCTATATTACAATAACAACAAGAGAAGGAAAATGAAAGAAGCATAATGTACTGCATCACTTGCATGTGCATTGCGTACCGTTTCCTTTCCATTAACTGTAATTATCTTGAAAGGGTGCCAGTTAGGGTCCCTCAACTTATCCTCCCAAAATGAACACAAAGCCGCTGCTTTCTCTTCTGCCTCTTCTGTGCTATATTTCATTTTAGTTGCAGCAAGGAAAACTTTACCATCAAGCTCCCCCATCCTCTTGACACCAATAAGAAAGCGGGACTGAGGTGGCAAATCTTTTAAATTCTTCAATAAATACATGTAATCAAAAAGTTAGATCTTAATTCTGTACATAAACAAGTCATCACATAAACATACCTCTTCAAAAATGTTCTTTGTGTAAACTTCAAGAGTGTTATCCAAGATCATGCAGCGTATAGAGTTGTTTCTCTATTTTGACAATTATCAAAATGAAAAGAAAATAAATTGGAAGCATGGAGTAGGCACTCACACGAATCAACTCTTTGCGAGCACTTTGTAATTCATCATTACTGGATCTTTCCTTGTTAATAAGCATCTGATTCATTTCATCTATGCTCTCCAGCTCCTCAGTTTTCTCTTCCAACTCTTCCTTAAGTGCTTCAATCTTTTTCGTAATCTCAGCATCCTCTCCTTTCACTCGTTGAGAGCCTTCCAGTTGTTTTATTTCCAATTCAAGAGCTTGTTTTGCATTAAGCTTTGATTCTAGTTCAAGAATTCTCATGTGCAACGCTTCCATTTCTCTCTTCAAATGACAATCTCAGTTATGAATAAACAAGATAATTACAAACTTGTAGAATAGAATGTGCAATCATTAATATACCTTCTGTTCCGCTGCCAATAAGAAAACCTTTTCATCTGCCTGATCTTGCTCCAATGTAGCTCTTTCATTCTGTGTAAATTACAACTATCAGGCATGTTATATAAATGTCTTAACGTCAATGGGAATAGATAAAAATGAAATAAGCTAGTCTAGTCTTGTAAACTCGATGTATGGTCAGAAAAGTTTCGATATTCAATTACTAGTAAACAAGCTTCTCTCAGGCCACTAACAGCAGCCATAGTTTTGCTGGAATTTTATAAATTTGGTGTATTAAAGAGTCTCGTCTCAATAACAGTGTAGTATACAAACAAAGAAATGCGAGCCTATTTTTTTAGCAGCCATAAAGAGAAACAAAAAGCTTTACCATTTCTTTTTCACGAAGAACCTTCTCCTTTTCATCCTCATATTGAGCTTCTAGTCTGTCCAAAGTTTTCTCTTTCTGAATCAAATCCTTTTTCCTGGCTGCTAAATTTGCTCTGCTCCTTTGATGATCTGATAGAATCTTTTTATATTGATCGCGGCTCATTTGCTCCATCTCACCCATGGCTAGAAAAATATAAAGTATGAGAGCAAGATTACACAGAAGCAAGATATGAATGAAAATATGACACACCTTTGTTGTAATCTTCAGAAATTTTATCCTTCTCAGCTATTATTTTCATCAATAATGAAGCCGTTTCTTTGTACTTCTCTTCTATCTCCTTCATGTGCACATCTTTGTTTTCCAAAGTATTAGTCAATTTTTCCACAAGTGTAGTACTCTTCCTCTGATCTTCAGCTTCCTTCTCTTTAATGGTTGTTAAGTTTCCACTCTTCTTAAGATGGATACCAACAATATATCCAGACTTACAATCATAATCATCTTGCTTGGCAATCCATCCATATGTTTGATCACCTTTCATCTTCTCTTTACTTGTCCAGTCTTTTTTTCCTCTAAACTGAGCCTCAAACGACTTTTCAAACTTCATGGCATTTGCTAACCCATCCCAATCCTTGCCAAAGTGCACAAGAGCAAATCCAGAAAAGCCGTTATAATTCCACAGCGAGTCAACTTTTAGCGGACTAAAGCCTTGTCTTACCAAATCATCACGAATCTTTGAACTACTTTCACTCACTGATCTACCATCCTTAACTACTGCCGGCAGATTAGCCAAAACACCAACCCATGGCCAAACAAATTTCTCATCAGCGTCTGCGTCTGGATGAAGCTCAGAAATTCGTTGCCTCTTCTCCACAGGGGCTTTGGAAGTTCCATCTATCAACACTGGCCGGTCTCCTTTAGAAGATTTAGCTTCATTAGTCGAGCTGATACCTGAAGACTTGTTTCCCAAATACTTTTCAGCATACTTTTGTAGAGCCATGTGTCTAGCCTTTTTTTTAGTTCTTCCTGCAGTAGAACCTCTACCATGACCATAAGCATGCCGAATAAGCTCTCTGTAGCTGTACTCTGCTCTCTTCATTCCATAACAATACGGACACTGAAAACTAGTATCACTACTACTCGCCTTCAACAACACTTTCTTTAACGTCCGGTAACACTCATCTACATAATCATCCCACCTCTCCCTGCTTATAACAGTCTCATCTTCAGAGAAGCTTCTACTCATATTTCCTACAACAAAATCAAACATGCAAAACCAGTCAACTCAACAGGAGCAAGAGCTTAGTATAGTTTACAACCATACATACTTTCAACCTTATCAACAAAAAACGAAACCCTAAACTCAATCTCGCATCTCAATTTCCAGTTAAAACTCTTAGAAACAAAATCAAAGGAGAATAGAGCGGCGTAAGGAGGAAGCAATACCTTCGATCGGATCGGAAGAGAGAAGCGACGAGCAGTGAGTGGTTATTGGAAAGGAGAGGATTTAGGGTTTGGAAAATGAGCGCTAAAAATGGTAAAGATGCTGGGAACCTTCTCGCGCTGTTAAACGTCTCATTATACTCAAAATAGTTAAATACTCGTCTTACTTTGTCTTTGATTATTTCGCTATTTCTTCCCAGTGATGGATTAGTCTCTCCATACTTTGGCCATTTGCACACCATTTATTTGCAGTTGAATTTCAAAGGAAAATGATATGTCTCCGCATTCACTTAATTGATTGGTCGGATTCAGATCGATAATGTGTTGTTATTTGCTGCAAGTATAAAAATGTTATCTTGATGTTTTTTGTTATTTGAATGAACATTTTACTGAAACTACTCGCATTAAATTTAGTTTTCTTTGCAACGGATCTCAATACGAACAAGAATATGATTGTAAAATATGCTTTTCTAGATTTTTATTAAAGAAAATTGCCTCAAAATTCATTTCTTTTTCAGGATATATTAATATTACCAACAAATACTTACCAAAATAGCTATAATACACAGTAGGATCTCTTTGAATACACAGTAGCAATAATAGTAGGATCTCCTTGAATCAGAAGTCGGACAATCGGACTTGGAATTCTCAATAGTAGGATCACAAGAACTCTCATTGTAGCTAAGTTATGAAACCCTAAACTGGTTCACTAAAAATAAAGATATGTGATATTTATGAGATTACACAGATTATATCAATAGATTCATGAAGGGTAGGTTTGGTCTAGGGTTGTTAAAAAATAATCATATGTATAATTTGATGACCTAAAGTTGAAGTTTTTTTTTGATAAAGTTTTTTTTTTTTTGATAAAGATGACCTAAAGTTGAAGTTGAATACAAGGGAGTAATACAAAATCAACAACATATTTAGTTTTAAGGTGTCCTTACAGAATAGCATAATTCGACACGAAGTCATCATAATCATCATCTATTTTTTCAGACTCTTGCCAGTCAGTTGTATCTAATGCCTCAGCATCATCTTTAGCCACCACATCATCTTGCTCAAATCTTTCTGAAGAATTATCCTGTAAAAGCATCATGCAAGTAATTATCCAATGTACCAAACTGAATATTAGCATCCTAGAGTACTTAAATTGCAGACTAATCAACAAGACCACTTTCCAGCATCTTTCAAATAATTTGAAAGTCAAGCATTAGTGCATCTTGATAGAATTTAAAAGATCTAATATTAACATATCCTTATTTGATTAAACGTATTTTAAAGGCAATACAACAGCAGAGGAAACATACATTGAGCTCCGAATTTGTATCATGAATATTGTGCTCATTAACTTCATCCCCATCCATGTCGTTACTTAACTCTTGATTTTCTAGCTCTTCAGCAGCTTTTAGCTGTTCAATCACTTGCTCAAAATGTGAAATACCTGAAAAGAGAATTAGGAGCCAATTGCATGTTGTAGTGAGGGAATATGGTATGTAAAGTGAAAAAATTAAAAAGTATACCGTTGGCCCTATTTTCAATGGCTTCTGTTATCCTTTGTGGATGTTGTCGCTCTTCTTTTTTGTACTTCGACTTTATATGGTTTCTGGTTCGGCCGGGAAAAAGCTGTTGAATTAGAGTGAAATCAGTTCCAAACTGTCGAATGCCCTGCATCATAGACATGATCTGGTAAGTTCACATGTAAGTTTATGAAACCGCACTTATAGACTAATCTTAATATTCTTGTTTGCTACAAATTAATTGATAGTGTAGCATGGTATTAGAAAGTAGAAGACCATTATCACTCGAGCGAACCTGTAGATATACTCACCTGATAAAACAACTCGGTGTCTACTTTTGACCAAGCCACTCTAGGAGTCTTTTTCATAAAAGAGTGATAATTGAAGTAACTTGAAGCCTCTTGAATCTCAACGTTCTGATCATCATACTCTTCAGGTTGCTCTGAGTCAAAGTTGTTCCACCCACCATAGTAGACGGGATCCTCAAAAGGAGGAGGGCTTTTAATCCTAATAACGACATTAGAAATAAGACTAAGCTGAAAAAAACCAAATATAGAAAGGCAAGTGTGTTTGTCAATAGTGGTGTCAGAATCACCAGTTCAAAGCTAGAGAAGCTAAGGAACCAGATAATGCATGTTTAACATGCCAAGGATTCTTCCTAGCTAATACAGATACAATAATAGCTTTGAGTAAATGCAGTTAAGTTTCATTAATATAAACCAAATACAATGAAAACATAAGAAACATGAATAATTAATTTATTTTCCTTAAAGATATAAGTAGAGTACCTTTGCTCCACCACTGGCTTACTTGATGGAGTAGGCGCCTTCTTCTGAAAAATAAATTTTCAACATTTGAGAAATCATTTAGACATCAGGTGTGCACACACTTAACTGAAATTGAATTCAACTGAAAAACTAAGCATTTCAACGCAAAAACTAAATCTGAGAGAATCAAACATGCATGTAACATATTATTTAAAAGAAAGCTAAAATGCTAAATTCATACAGATTCGTGCTCTAGAAATTCTGCACGGAGGATCAGGTCCTTAAACGAAACACTTGCGTGGTCAATTTCATCATCTGGGGTTGCAAGAAGTGTAGGGTCAACTGGAACAATATGCAAAAAAACTCACATGTAAGGACCCATATGAAATACCATCAAGTCTAATTATCTTTTTTGAGATAAAGTGTACCTTTTTTTCTTCTCCCTCGAGTAGAATGAGAAAATTTCTTTTTAGGCTTTTCTTTCTGCTCGTCAGATGTGTCATTCACTTTCTTGCGACTCCTGGTTTGCTGCACATTGTCAGTAGTAGATTTTTTTGACCTTTTTGCCCCTTTTTTCTGACAGGTATTATCTCCTTCATTGTTACTGTTACCAACATCTTGAACCAAAGCAGAATCACTACAAAGTTCACCATGTAGACCATTATTTTCCCCTTCCACTGCCTCACTCGCTTGAGTTGAACGCGCTTTGCGCTTTCTGGGAACTCTAGGAGGTTTCTTGGTCCCACTACCTTCCGCGGGAACAGAATCGTCAACCTGTTTGAAAGCCATGTCAATAAAGAAGAATTCAATAACGAAGCAGAACCTACATACAGCCAAATTTATTTTAGTTTCATTTCCAAATTAATAGTCAATGCCATGCAACTGTAAACACTAGTTATATGAATTATATCATCCACGCTCAAATGCTTAATAAATTTTTTGACATGGATTAGCTAAGAAACCTCACCCCCTCTGCAGGAATTTCGTAAGCAGTTTCCACATGTGTATCATCCTCAGGCAAAGAGGCACTTAGTCGACCAATCTCACTACCATACACAGGGTGTTCATTCAAAGAAAAATAATCATCAGCCGCAGGAAAAATAGAAGGGGTGTCCTGGAAATCATTATCAAGTAGCACTGCTTCCTCATGGCTTCTTTCAGGCACATCATCATTACCAGAAACATTTATTAAATTGAGTTTCTCTTGTTGATTTGAATCAGATCCATTATTTACTTTCACGTCGTCTGACAGACCAGATTTGGCCAAGGTAAGGGTTTCCTTCACAGGACAAGATTTGAGCTTGGGTCGAAACTTTCTACCATCAATCGCTGCATGAGAAAAGTGAGCACCAGAGGAACCATCAGATGGTGGAACAGAAAAAGTAAAACAGAAGTATTTAAGTAACAACTCTCTCATACCCTTTTCAGAAAACAATCACACATTGTGCATCATTCCGTACTGCAATTTACACACCATTTAGAGCAAAAAAACTTACAACTTACCAGCACTCGCAGGCTGCCCAAGATCTATATCATCAAACGGATTCCATAGATGACTAGCAGATTCCTCCTATTGTGAACAATATATATCAGGTTACAAAGTACCTAATGAAAAAGAAAAAACAACCATTAAATAAACATACCACATTAGGCTGTTGTTCCACAGCATTCTTCTGACAACCATCACCTCCACTCAATGGCAACCCTTCACCATTTAAACTGCCATCACAAAGACTCTCAAAGTCTCGAGAGACAGTGGGAAGTTCAGTTAATACAAAACCATCTTGATTTTTAGAAACTCCCAGCTGCATCTCATCTGCATTGCTCAAACAATCTGAATCACCAATTAAATTCGAATCACACATCGAACTCAACTCATTCCCCTCAACCAAATTCTCTCGAGCAGTCTCCGGTGCAGGAGTGGTGTAATCCACATGATTTACTTTCGGTAAAGTAGACGAAACCACACTTGAACGAGGTTTGGGTCGACCTTTTGCCTTCGGTATAAACTTCCTAGCAACACCTAACATGTGAAAAAAGCTGAACAATCGAAGCAAGTCTTCATACAAGAAAGTAGATACAAAACGGACATTACGTACCAGCATCGACAGCAGGCGCTGCTAGTAAATCATCAAGAGATTCAAAATCTGAATCCATAAGTAACCGCCGCGGATGAAACCCTGGTCGTCGATGCGGCGGCGGCGGGATCAAGACTACCGGTGAATTTGGGTTGATGGCGTAGATTTGTACCGACTACCGGTAAAATTTATTGAACCGAATGGTTTTCGGTTCAATTAAACCTCTGCTTTGGTTTTTTTCCTAATCAAATGACATAATTTTTATTTATTTTTTATAATTTTATCTACGTTGTGATTTTTGCTCCTAGTAAATACTGCACTGTCCGAAATAAATCTGATATTTCAAAACAAATTTGTTCACTGATTTCAAGTTGAAGAAATTTCCAAGAACCCAGTTTGCATCCTTTGGGAGGATCAGATACAATCATACAATACAACAATTGTGGTATATAAAAGGAATACTTGAAAGGAGTATCAATAGTGGCAATCCACCAAAGCTGGACCAGGGTGTACCAAACCTGAATCTTGTAGCGATTGCTTGGAAGCGAAGCAAAATCTGGTCACACTCATCTCATCTTCTGATGAGGCAGGGAAGTTCAGATCCAAGCACTGGAACTCACTGTTACTTCTGCTGGTTTCAGTTCCAGCATCTTCATTTGCAGGGCTAGTTAGAGACAGAGTTATACTTGAACTCTTTTCTGCTTTAGTCATCTCATGAGTTTGTAATGACGAGTTTAGTGGTATGTTGACTCTGTGCTTCCTCATGTGGCCGCCGAGAGCTTGCCCAGAAGGGAATTCTGCGCAACAAATGAGGCATTGGTGGATGCGGATCTTCCTAGCTGCTCTGTTGTTTACCAGCTGCAGAGCAGGGATCGGTAAAATGAGATTATGACAGCTGTTGTCAGGCGATCTTGATGCTGATTTTTGCAACAAATGTTCATCAATTGCGACAATTTTGACCTTCTTGTGGCTGGCCTTGTGACCTCCCAGAGCTTGAAACGAATGGAATGATCGGTTGCAAGTCTTGCAATCATACACTCCAGCCACTTCTTCGATCTTTTGATCCAGCCATGACGTCCTGCTCCTCAGCATCTCAATCTGTGGAGGAGAATTGCAATCTGTTTGCAACTCATACTCACCCTTTGCCAAAAGGATCAAACAATTGGCCACCTCCTGATCCTCATACTCTGTAGATGAATCGAGCAGCTGCATCTCCTGTAGAGACGACGAAGTCGTAGTTACTACATCCTCTGAGGAAGAAAATAAGTTCCCACAGGGGCGTTGACGCTGGCTCCTCTTGCGTTTCAATATCATACTACGGACAGAAGAGTCTGACACTATCTCTAGTTCCATTGTTTCCAAACCTGCAAGAAAGATGGAGTAAAGAAAGTGATTCAGAATTTCAGATCAATGGAAATTCTGTAGATCACAAGACAGTAGGGTGGATGAGTGTATAAATTTATATACAAAGTGAGTGAGAGAAGATGAGATGGTGATGTGGAGCTTCACACCACTGGAAGCTAACTGTAATTCGACATAACAGCAAAGCACATAACACTTAACAGAACAGATCAATGAAATTCGCTTATAGCATAATATTGTTAATACTATTTCTTATTATTTTTCTTTGGTTGAGTTAGTTTGAAGTTAAAAAGTTGGTGCTGTTAGGAGAAGAGGAAATGAGTATGAGTTGGAAGGACAGTTAAAGCCGTGAGGCTAACTTCCCTCCCACTCCATTTCCATCCTCCATACCATACCGAGCACAAGTGCAATACTTTTGCGCTGTGTAGGCGGTGCCCTCAACCACACCATGTCTCTCACGTTCTTTTCTTTTACAATGGACCACAATTAAGTCATTCTTTTATACAAGGATTTGGATGTAAACTTATTCTTATTATGATACCCAAGTTGGCAATGTCACCTAATAAGCCGACCACATTCCTTAATTACAACTATGTCAAGCAACTAAGCTTATTTCTCATAATAACCTTCTCACCCTTTTAAGAGAGTATATTACTTCAAAAACAAACATCTAAGTCCTAAATTACCAGTTGTTTATTTTGGCAACTAATATATTTTTTTAAAATTTTATTTTCATCCAACAAAATATATTTTCTAGATAATAAGGACAATATAAACAAATACCCAAGATAAACAAAAAGAGCAATTAGATAAATGACATTGTAATGGACAAAAGCAAAAGTTGTTTGGTCTATATATTTAAACAACCTTTGACAGATGGCTCCAATAATAAGCAACATTAGTTGTACTCTAAAACTACTCACTCACCAAGCCAAAAGTAAACTAACTCAAAGCCTTAAATAATACATCCAAGAAAATTAGTATATCTTGTTACACTGCAACAAACCTCACCATCACCTCACTTGTGTGTAAGCAGCATATCTCAGCACAAAGTCAACTCATAAGCAATATATGCAAGTATACAAAAGAAAGAAACAAATGGGAAAATACTAACTTGAATATTAAGACAGGATGGTGAGAGGCACTAAGTTAGCCGCCCAAGCAATCTTCAGTTTCTGCCCAAGAGTAAATGAGGAAAAGCAAACATTAGGTGCACTATTTTTACTAATTAAATGAAAATAATAGAAAATTACATTCAAGGGTTTGCAAAATCAGTTACGATGACATCTAATCTGTCAGCTTGATCCGATCATTCTGTTAGGAAAATCTAAAAGCGGTAGAAGGATGGGCAAAAAACCTTAAATAGCGAGCGACTTAGTAGCAAGCATGAACATGCCACCTCAACTAACTGGCCAACTTGTCCAACAACAAATATAAACATATATTCTGTCATCATTGGTCGATAATCGATATGAATAAACCCTATATATAGGAGTCGGTGACTTCTTTGCCACTCAAAAATACGGCTCTTGCAGCATATTGACACAGCGGTAGATTCCAATCAATACATAAGATTTTGTCTTAACCAATAAACTAGAATGATGAAACGTCTTTCCTTTGAAGGAGTCCAGCTTAGGTAAGCAATAGTATTAACATATATGCCTGAAAGAAAAATCCATCAGTCTTTAATGCAGAATAATTCTTGTTAAAAATGAAAGTTGGATGCCCTGATTAATAGTGCACACAGCATCTATGTTGTCATGTCACTCGGGGGAAGCTCTACCCTTGCACAAAAGGGAATTCATTAAGATACTGAAGTGATCAATCATTCTATTATATTCCTAAGTAGAACATGAACATGCAACTCACTTCTAAAGTAAAAAACTAGTCATCCATGAAAGGCTTTGTAAAACAAGCTAGTAATGATGATGATGTATTTGAAAAATATAGTTAAGACAAGGATGGCTATAATCTATATCATAGTTTACAAATATTGCGCATCTTTGATTTTGATCTTGCATGTTCTAAATGATTAACTGCAAGGTCCCATGAAATGATGGTTGAAAATATGACTTACAAAAGCATTTTGAGGCTGAACAAACACTGGTTTGCATGTGCACAAAAGCAACCCGAGGATTCCTCATTGCTCGAAGTCTTCACTACTTTATAACTGACTTCAACTGCAGATGTTGATTACCCATAGATCTCTTTTATTGAAAAGAATATCACGAACTCCTATTAAATATAGTGACAGTTTTCTAACTTGCTTCAGAAAATATATCATTTAGAACCAAGCTCTGCCTGAAATGAGTGCAGCTGAATAGACCTATACAGAAAGACTTTAGTGAAAGAGATTTTCATAGGGGATCACATTGAAAATTACCACGATATGTGAATAGCTGGAAAAAGGTAAATTTATAAGCCTCACATTTGAAATTTAATGTCTCAGAATAAGTAAAAAATTAGCAAGAAACTAACTTTTCATCTAGTTGAGGTTAGCCATTAAACCCCTCGGTGCTATCTTCAATGCTGACTACTATTATTCGAGGTATACACAAAGAATCTGAATTGCACCAAATGTGGACCACTTGAAAACAGATCATCAAACACAACAGGCAACTACAAACAAGTAACACCTCCACACTTTTCATCATCTGCAACAAGTATATAAAATTAGAGCAACAGGAAACTGTGCATGCCCGAATTCTACTTGATTTAACATCATAAGCCCTAGTTCTCAACGATAGATCACTTTAATAAATCCATTACAAATGCCAATTAGCTCTGGAATTAGGTCAATCAATTCAGCATATCATAACATCACAGTTAAAATCCAAAATCCACCACTTCCCTAACTCAACTGTTTATCAATCATCAACAGTTTTCACTTCAATATTCCCAACAACTGATGAGCCACCAGATCCAGGTGAATCGAAGCTGAGTGGCGAAGATGAGCGAAGCGGGAGATGAAGCTAGGGTTTCGAATTTCCCAATTTTGAATTAAGGGGTCGAGTTGTAATTTGTTATAGTACAGGGAGTCTTTTCAGCCAATCAATACAATTCTCACTTTTATTTTTTTTCCGATCTGTCTCCGGTCACTTCCGGCGACTTTCGTTTCTTGTTTTCCGTTGCTTTTCTACATGGTATCAGTTTAGGTTACGATTCTGTCGATCCGATTCTCACAATCGGACGCTTTGTTTGATCTTTCTTGCATTTCTTGATCTGTTCTGAAGATTCAATGGGAGATCTCAGTGCTGGATCAGCGACAATGGCAGCGGTGATGAATCAACGCCAAGCCAGTGACGATCCGTTCTTTGTGAGCAGTTCAGAGAACGTGAGTGCGCCATTGGTGAGTAAGCCATTAACCGGATTGAACAACTACATATCTTGGAAGAGGGCGATGGAACGCGCACTGGCCATCAAGACAAAGCTAGGGTTTGTGCGTGGAGATTTTCCAAAACCTTCGAATCCGTATGAGTTGGCGCGATGGGAGAGGTGTGATAATGTGATCTTAACCTGGATCATCAATTCGGTGTCACCAGAGATTGCAGAATCCCTCAACCATTCCAAGGATAGCATGCAAGCCTGGAGTACCTTGCAGGTTCGCTTTTCTGGATCTAATGGTCCAAGATTGTTAGCATTACACAGAGAAATCACAAATCTAGTTCAAGGTGATATGTCTGTTGGTGAATATTATGGAAAATTGACCCAGATGTGGGGAGATGAGGAAGCGCTTGAGGAAGCGCTTGAGGAAGATGAGCTTTGTGATCTTGGCAAGAATTGCAAGTCAACTAGGGCTATGGATGCAAGAAAGACCAGATCAAGAGTGATGCAGTTCCTGATGGGCTTGAATGAAGTACATGAGCAGGTTAGAACCAATGTGGTTTCTCGCCAGCCTTTGCCTAGTGTTGATGAAGCTTATGCAATGGTGTTGCAAGATGAAATTCAGAAAGGAATCACAAAAGCTGTTGTTCCAGAAATGTCAGCCATGTATGCTGCTCAAGGCTCAAATCAAGCGCAAGGGAATAAGAATAAAAAGAATTTGACATGCACACACTGCAATGCTACAGGTCACACTAAAGAACGTTGCTGGAAGCTGATTGGATATCCACCTGGACATAAATTCCATAAGGCTGGGAATTCAGGTAATGGGAAATCTAATAAAGCTATGGCTAACAATGTTGTAGTTGAACAGAAAGGTGCAGGTTCGAACACAGCTTCTGATGTGTCAACTCAGATTGGCTCATTAAAGATGAATCAAGCACAACTGGAGAAGTTGATGGCATTTCTTACTCATTCTGATCAGAATACAGAACATATTGCAGGTATCACTTGTTTGAGTTCTGCAAAAGTAGATAAAGAAGTATGGGTTCTTGACAGTGGTGCTACAGACCATTACACCTCATAGACATTTATTGAATAATGTTGTGTTACTTGAGGTTCCTTATACTGTGCTGATGCCAAATGGGAGTACAGAACTGGTTTATTCTGTAGGAGAGTGTAGACTGTCTGATGGATTGCTCTTATCTGGTGTTCTACTAATACCAAATTTCAAGTTCAATCTGATATCAGTTGGGAAATTGACCAGCAATTGCAAGTCTGTTGTTCAGTTCACTGATACTCATTGTTTCATTCAGGACCAAGCAAAGAAGATTTTGCTGGGGACTGGTGAAGCAATTCAAGGTTTATATCACCTGGTGCAAAAGAAAAAGAGGTGTTTGTTTACAAAGCAAGAGAATAAGAGTGATGCTATAACCTGGCATAACAGATTAGGACATATGCCATTTCAGAAAATGTCTGTTGTATTGAAATCAACTTTACCAGAATTACACTTCAATTCTGATACATTTTTCTGTGAAATTTGTCCAATGGCCAGGCAATCAAGGTTACCATTTTATGACAGTTCTACAGTTACAAGAAATCTGTTTGAGCTCATACATGTGGATATTTGGGGACCATTCAAAGTTCCAACATTCACAGGTGCCAAATTCTTTCTAACAGTTGTTGAAGATCTTTCCAGAAGTACTTGGACGTTCTTGATGCTGTCCAAAGCTGAAGCAGCAGATCACCTGATTCAATTTTTCAGCATGGTTGAAAATCAGTTTGGTACTCAGATTAAGAAAATCAGATCAGACAATGGTGCAGAATTTCTCAGCACAAAACTTCAACATTTTCTTGCAATGAAAGGATGTATTCAGCAGACATCTTGTTCATACACTCCACAACAAAATGGTCTAGTTGAAAGAAAGCACAGACACATTTTGGAGGTTGCAAGAGCATTGAAACTTAAGTCACACATTCCAGACATTTTTTGGGGGGACTGCATATTGACTTCTACCTATTTGATCAACAGATCTCCTCTAAGAGTCTTACATGGTAAATCACCCTATGAGGTATTATTTTCAACAAAGCCAACATATGATCATATACGAGTATTTGGCTGTCTATGCTTTATGACTGATACATCTCCTGGAAAGTCAAAATTTGATCCTAGGGCTAGGCCCTGTGTGTTCATAGGGTATCCTTATGGCAAAAAGGGTTACAAGGTTTTTGATTTAACATCACATTCAACACATGTCAGCAGGGATGTTATTTTCAAAGAAACTATATTTCCCTATAAGAAGGTACCTGATATTTGTTCTGCTTCAGATTCTAATCTTGGCAGTCCTATTTGCTCTATTCCAGTGAGTTCGATGCAGGTGATCCGGATTATTTTGATCCTCTGATATTCCCTGCAACACAAGTCAAGAAAGCAATGTTGATGAAAGTATAGAAAGGCAGAATGAGGAGTCTAATGCCATCAGAAAGTCAACTAGGCAGTCAAAACCATCTGTTTTACTCAAGGATTACATATGTGGTTATGCATCAAAAGGTACTCAGCTATATCCTATTAACAGATATGTGAATTACAGTGGCTGTTCAAAAGCATTTCAGCATTATTCATTGCAAGTGTGCTCAGAGACAGAACCCACTAGTTATACACAGGCAAGCAAACATCCTAATTGGATTAAAGCTATGGAGGCTGAGATCAATGCACTAGAGATGAACAATACTTGGTCCATCACTGATCTTCCACCAAACAAAAATGCAGTAGGATGCAAATGGGTGTACAGAATCAAAAGAAACTCAGATGGTACAGTTGAAAGGTATAAAGCTCGCCTAGTTGCTAAAGGGTATACACAGATGGAGGGTCTCGATTATCACGAGACATTTGCACCAGTTGTGAAGATGAATACTGTGCGTGTATTAATAGCTGTTGCAGCATCAAAGAATGGCCCTTATATCAGCTAGACGTAAACAATGCATTCCTACATGGTGATCTAGATGAGGAAATCTATATGACACTACCTCTTGGGTTCTACAAGTCTGATAGAGCTAAGAAGAAGGTTTGTAGGCTGCATAAAAGTTTATATGGCTTAAAGCAGGCTTCAAGACAGTGGTTTGCAAAGTTTCATGATGCCATTATTTCATTTGGGTTTATCAACAGCCTAAACGACTACTTTGTTCACTTACAACAAAAATGGACAATTTCTAGCTCTACTGGTCTACGTGGATGATGTCATAATTACAGGTACATCTACAACTCTTATCAATGAGGTCAAAGCATACATACATGACAAGTTCAAGATAAAAGATTTAGGTACCTTGAAATACTTTCTTGGTATTGAGGTAGCTAGATCACAGTCTGGGGTGTTCCTTAACCAAAGGAAATATGCTCTTGACTTATTATCTGAGGCAGGTCTTTTGGGATGCAAACCATCAGCTTTACCAATGGACACCAAGCAGAAATTGGGTCTTTCTACAGCTGATCCTTTGCCTGACCCAACTCCTTATCGACGACTTGTTGGCCAACTGATATACTTGACTGTCACGAGACCAGACCTGGCATATCCAGTACACGTTCTGAGTCAGTTTATGAATCGCCCGACTTCAGAACATCTTCAAGCTGCTCACAGAGTGCTTCGGTACATCAAGTCTGCACCAGCTCAAGGACTATTTTATCCAAGTTGTACTGATCTCACCTCAGAGCATTTCTGTGATGCTGATTGGGGTTCTTGCCCCATCACACGAAGATCTGTCTCTGGATACTGTATTCTTCTTGGTTCATCTCTAATAGCTTGGAGAACGAAGAAACAGACTGTTGTTTCCAGGTCATCTGCTGAAGCAGAGTACAGGGCTATGGCTCACTCTTCTTGTGAATTAGTATGGCTCCATCGACTCCTATCAGATCTCAAAGTGGATGTTCCAACCCCTATTCCTCTTCACTGTGACAACAAAGCAGCGATGCACATAGCTCGCAATCCGGTTTTCACGAAAGAACGAAGCATGTTGAGCTGGACTGTCACATAGTTCGCAATCATGTCACATCAGGCTTCCTACATCCAGTGTTTACTCCGTCTGAAGAGCAACCAGCTGATTTGTTCACTAAGGCCATCTCAGCTGACCAGCTACGCTATCTGTGTTCCAAGCTCGGCGTTTCGAATGTTCTTCACACGCCAAGCTTGAGGGGGGGGTGATGAGCCACCAGATCCAGGTGAATCGAAGCTGAGTGGCGAAGATGAGCGAAGCGGGAGATGAAGCTAGGGTTTCGAATTTCCCAATTTTGAATTAAGGGGTCGAGTTGTAATTTGTTATAGTACAGGGAGTCTTTTGTAAATATGAATTGTTGTAACAGATATAACTGAACTTCTGTTCAGCCAATCAATACAATTCTCACTTTTATTTTTTTTCCGATCTGTCTCCGGTCACTTCCGGCGACTTTCGTTTCTTGTTTTCCGTTGCTTTTCTACAACAACACTCGATTTCGTAAAAAATAGTAGAAAAAATAGTAATTCAACCTTCAAATCGGGAGTCGATGATTCTTCAAGATGCACGGCGGAGCATCGAACGCGTATTTGCTTTAGTAATATCGAAAAAAATTCCAAGGCTTTTACTGGCTGAACAATGTGGGAAGGAGTCTCGACGGTTTGCGTTCGTGGGCCGCCGGCCGATTATCGGCGGCGACCGAATCAACATTTTTTTAACAATTTTATATTTATTTGTTGTGAGTTAGTATCAAGAGAAACAATGAAATTTTATGAAATTTGAAGACATCATCTCATCTGTTGATTTTGATTTATCTAACGGTTGAGATTTAATTAATTTTTAACAAAAATAGGTGGTTGAATTTGCAAAATACACGGGTGATTGAGAATGGCGGTTATCTATATCAACCGTTACATTAATTAAAATCAACGATTGAGATGATGTCCTTCCGTCTTACAAATATTTACTTGTCCTCCTTAAACCTTATTATATTTGTTGTTAATCATGCTTTTTTTATTGAACGAGATGTAAATTGAAAATAATTCTTAAAATTAAACGTGTATTTACATAATTGAATAATTCACTTTGGATAAAAATCTTTCAAATTCAACCATCGAATTAATAAAATCAACAAATCGTCCTAATACACACAATTCATTTATAAATAAGAACAATAATACTTCATTAATTTCACAACCTTTGTGGATGGGAAGGAACTCTATGATCTGTCTCCATCTCCAATTCATCCCTCTGCCCCTCCTCCCTAAACTTCTTATAAATATCACTACTGTAAAATTTTCTAGTTCTTAGAACAAGAACAAACCACATCACTGCACCAAAAGCAGCCACAATTGCTATTATTATGAATGATAATCTGTAACACTTTCCACCTTTACAGTTCAAACTCACCAGCTTTTTGCACCATTCCTGCAGCTGCCATTTGCTTTCTAGCTTCCTTGTCATACAAGTAACCCACCGTGCGGACATTTAGTATTAATGATCCGACTGGGCTAGCCATGGTGCCAAAGTTGTATAGTGTGGAGTAGTATTTGAGGCCAAAGAGTTCTGATATCACTGCGTACATTAACGGCCATTGCGCTCCGGAGCAGAATCCTATGATCACTGAGGCTATGTATAGGCCACTCGGGACGTTGAAAGCGATGAGGAGGTAGCCACAACAAGCTAAGATGAGGGTTAGTGTTATGATCATTGGGCGTGGGAAGTTGTATTTTTGAAGAAGGATTTCTGACCCATAGCCAGTTATCACACGTCCAAAGAAGCTCCATATGCTGACTAGTGACACAAATATGCTAATGCTTCGTTTCGGGTAGCCTAAGGATGCTCCTATTTGTCCCAAGTTGTCTATAGCTGTGATGGTGCCACCAATTCCACACCCTGTGGCAATAAAAATGATCAACATGTCCATGCTGCATAAACCTTGTAGGATGGTGTAGTCTTCTCCCCTCTCTGGAGGCTTGAAAACATCTTTAAAACACCCATTTTGCGGTGGCTCAGTGGCGGAATGCGATGGTGGTGAGACTGATTGGGTGACTATTTGTATCTTGGGAGTTTGGTTTTGATCAGCTTGTAAACTCCTTGAGTTGTACAACCTCTTTTCCTCCCTAACCACTACAATGATGGGAAGTATGAGGATGAGTGACATTATCACTGCACTGCATCTGTACTCCAGCGCGTTAAACCGGATTAACTTTTGTGCGATGATGATGATCATCAGGCACCATGCAAACCCTATTGCAATATAGAGTAACTTGTAAAATACCTTGAGCTCATTGGGCTGCCTAATCACCTATATAAAATGACATAAACTACAGGTCAGTGTACAACAATCCTCAGTTCGATCCAAAAGTCAAATTTAAAAATCCTGCTGATTTGTAATTCAATATATACTATTATCGGCCATTTAAACAAACAATGTGTGACAGGTTATCAACTTAGCATACCTTGATGATCCGGATGGTCTTGAGGGAGGCGACAGTGACAGCAGTGGGAAGCCAACTCAAAACCAAAAGCAAAGATTTAGAGTCATCACCATAAATAGCATGATAAACTTGAGTAAGAATAGCACCACTAAGTCCTATATAACCCTTCAACAGCCCTAAAACCACACCTCTACTTTCAGGAAAATTCTTCACACAAGTCACAAGTGCACCAGTATTAGCAAACGCTACAGAGTTTGCACCAAGACCAATATACAAACACATCTGCCACACACTAGGTTTAGATATCTTGCCATGCACGGCGAGCCATATCATCAAATACCCAACACAATTTAAACTTGCACCTAATGAGAGAACAAACCAAGGTGACGTGACTTCATAGATAAGGCCAGATATGATGCCGAAATTGGTGCCGAAGTCTTTCGCAAAGCCGAGGAGGTTGAGGGTGGTTTGATCATAACCTAAGGAGGATTTTAGGTCAGATGAGTAGATGCTGAATGTGTAGATTGCACCAGTTGTAGCCATGACGAGTAGACATGCAAAGACCATGAACCACCGGCCATTAAGGATTTGGCAGACAAGACCAGACTCATCCATGGACGTTATTAGCTAGTTAACAACGTTATTTTTGTTTGGAGAATACGATGTAACAATGGCTGTAAATGGATTGATGAGTTCTCAAAATGGACGTTAAGATGCGTTCTTAGTGGATGGATGTGACACTTGCCAAATTTGTAACCTAATAAACACGTGGATTTGGATAAGAGAGATGAGATTTTCATGGAGCTTTTAATTTTATTTTTTTCTTATTTTGGAGGATAGAGTTGCTGCATTGTAGAAAGTCTAGGGTTTTGTAACATTATTCTGATCCGATTTCTGAGCCTGGATAAGAATGTTTTATAGATTATCCAGACAAATTGAACGTATAGCGATAATAACGTCAGCCTCTCGATCTCTAAAATATATTTTTTAAAATAAAGTGTCTTTGAGTTTAACATATCTGTTCTTAAAGGACTCAATTGTATTTAAGATAAAGCAAGAGTGTAGATCTTGATTATACCTCTTTGGAAATTGTTCTTTATTATTCTCTATATTATGAAATATTAAATACAAAATAATCTATTTACAATCATAAATTCTTGGGCAACTGCAACATTAAATTGTGTCATGAAAAACGAGAGAACAAGTATCAAGGAAGTCCTCAACTAGGCGATTTGGGGAATCTTAAAACTTCAGTAATTCACCAGGCAGCCAATACTGAACAATGAATTTAACTGTTCTTGAACTCACCTCCAAGAGCATTCCTCGATTGGTGGAGGGGGATTCACCGATCCATTTCTCATTATTATACTAATCAACTTACAATTATTTTCATATATTAATTTACGGGATCATCGGTGCATAATTTTTCGAAGTTTTCATGATAAGGGTATTTTGATAATTTTGAAAATAATTGTCCGCATTAATATGCCACTTACAGGTGTCACTCATCACCTTATTTTGACATCATTTTCGAACATATGTAAGCACCGAATCCAAATTGTGTCGGGAAATATTCATCTAAATATCCCACATAATTTATTGATATTTTTTGGGAATATCTGCAAATAAGCTAATGTACAAGACTATGAATGAGACTTGTGGGAATCATATCATTACGGCCGGCTCCGTCATCTCTTTCTCGGCCGTAACAGCGTCATCCCTAAACTTTTTGTAAATATCACTCTTGTAGAACTTCCTAGTCCTCACAACAAGAATGGTAGACACAAGTGCACCAAAAATGGTTGCAAGGGTGATTATAATGAATGCCAGTTTGAAACATTCTCCGCCTTTACAGTCCAAATCTTCACCATCGCCGCGGACAATGCCTGCGGCCACCATCTGCTTTGTAGCTTCCTTGTCGTACAAGTGGCCAGCCACACGCACATTTAGCAAATATGATCCGATTGGGCTAGCCACTGCTCCAAAGTTGTACAATGTGGAATAGTATTTGAGTCCAAAGACTTCGGAAATGATTGCGAAGAGAAGCGGCCATTGAGCTCCAAAGCAGAACCCGATGATCACGGAGGCTACGTAGAGTCCGTTAGGTACGTTGAATGCGATGAGGAGATGGCCGGCACAGGAGAATAGGAGGATCAATGTGAGCATGAGTGGACGAGGGAACTTGTATTTTTTCAAGAAGATTTCAGACACAAAGCCTGAAAAGACTCTTCCTAGGTAATTCCATATACTGACTAGTGACACAAATGTACTTATGCTTTGCTTCGGGTAGCCTAAGGACAACCCAATTTGTCCGAGGTTATCTACAGCCGTAAGAGTCCCTCCAATGCCGCAAATGGTTGCCATGAAGAGGATCAACATATCAATACTGAATAAGGCTTGCAGAATTGTGTAATCATCGCCTCTTTCCGGCGGTCTAAACACATTCTGAAAACAACCCGTATGTTTCTCCACCGTAGGCAGGACTTCCGGCTGTGGCCGCGGCTGAGGCTCTTGTAAAACCGGAGCTAACTGAGTTACAATTTTCAAATGAGGAGTTTCGACCGATGGTGGTTTGAGTCTTTTAGTCTTGTAGATATCGATTTCTTCCTTGATCACGGCAAGGACGGGGAGGAAGAGTAGGCAGAGAACAATGGCTGCGCTACCGCCGTACTCCAATCGAGTGAACTGTACTTGCTTTTCAGCAACAATGATAATCATAAGGAAGCCTGCTAAGGCTAGGGACATGTAAAGGAAGTTGTAGAACACTTTTAGCTCATTTGCTTGTCTCACCACCTGATTCAAAAAACAGAACAAAAACAGAGCAAAACAGAACAGCCTCAGATTCCTCACCAAACAAAACAAGAAGAGTTGATGTAACTTGGGTGGTAAGGTACCTTGATGATCCGAATAGTTTTAAGGAAGACGAAGGAAATGGCGGCCGGAAGCCAACCGATCATAAGAATGAGAGATTTAGAATCATCTCCATACACAGCATGATACAACTGAGTGATGATAGCTCCACTCAATCCTACAAATCCCTTCAAGAGGCCAAGAACCACTCCTCGACTTTCGGGGAAGTTCTTGACGCAAGTAACGAGTGCACCGGTGTTCGCAAAGGACTGAGAGTTAGCACCAATACAGATATAGGCACACATGTGCCATACTTTGGGCTTAGGGATCTTGCCCTCTACGGCAAGCCACATCATGAAGTAGCCGAAGAAGTTGAGGACAGCGCCGATGAAGAGAACAACCCAAGGCGGGGTGACTTCGTTGATAAGACCGGAAAGTATGCCAACGTTGGCTCCCAAGTCTTTGAAGAAACTGAGGAGGTTTAAGGTTGTTTGGTCATAGCCTAGGGATTGTTTGATCTCAGGGGAGTAAAGACCGAACATGTAGGTTGCACCGGCTGCGGACATAATGAGGAAGGAGGCGAATACCATGAACCACCGGCCGGAGAGGATTTGGTGAGCTAGGGACTTCATGGTGAAGTTAGTTAGGAGTTTGGACAGTTTGATGTGTGGAAAGTGTTTGTATGGTAGTCAGATGAAGAGGGGCTTAACAGTCACTTTATAGAGAGCAAATTGTGAGAGTATCTATTGATTTTAATATTTGGCTTAAAAATTAATTTAACAATTCCAAATTCAAGAAATAAATACAGTCTGTGAATTGAACAATAAGTGACTGATTACTATGCCGCTATTAAGGTCTTTATTATTGTTAACGATAAAATTATTCGGATATCGAAATTACACTTAAAAGGGGTCACTAATAGCTGCAATTGCGACAAACGGGTCGACTTGTTAGTTTTAACATACAGCTTTTACCAAAGAGACATAAATTTGTGCATACAAACAAAGACAGGGACGAAGCTAGCATCCTCCACATTGTGAAACAAAACAAGTGAAAATGAAGAAGACACATTGGCCAGTGCCTTAAAGGGATATGTCAAGTCTCTTGGAATTCTATTGGGAAACCGACTTGGTGACATTATCTCGCACATCACATTTTGCGGTCCTTCATGATCCACCTTTCAAGAGTCATACATGCAACTTCACACAATTCCAACATGATCACAAACTGAGGAAAATAAAGTGAGAACTCGTTAGCAGTAAACAGAAAATTATTATGTAAGTTATCCATGTTGAGATCTTTTATTTTACCTTGTTATTTTCTAGGGCAAAAGTGTAATTCACATACTCAGTCATCACCAATAATATATACTTCAAGTTAAGGAATTATTTAAGGGTCTTCAGGCATACTAGAGTCCATTCATTTTGTCAGTTTAGGTTATATTCTTTGTTACAGATAATCCGCACATTAATTTGCTGATTAAGAATACAGTCTATCATACCAAGCATTATATGCTGTTTTGCTTTAATTATATATACTGATCAAGTGTAATCAACTTGATAACTTACAAGACATGTACTAGTTAGTACCTTACTTTAATCGACTATTTCACAATAATGGAGTTAGAAAATACAACCAACATCTGGAAGGTTTGAAATTTGAGACTGTTAAGGTTTTATATCCACTGTCAAAGGTTGAACATTTAATGTTTATAATACATGAACAATAGCTCTAGTATAACCATATCTGCTTAGTGTATTCTTTCAATTACATGAAATCGGCCACAGTTTTATTTGTTAGGTTATTAAACTTCTCGCGAAGTATAAAAACACACTAAATAAATACTTGACCACTGGACAATAATGTTAATCTTTTTCAATCATTTTTGCAGACCATTGACCAAGACAATAAACACAGAGGGTAGCAAGTAGAAAGTACCTTTCCCAGCATTTGCTTGTTGACTTAATATTCCCAAAAGCCAAAAGACTTGAGCAACGGTAACCTGTAAGAGCCAAATTCATTTTTTAGATGTGATACGCTGTGTCATGATTCATGACTAACAAGTCAATAATGCATAAGATACGCAATGTGAATACAACATTGAAGTTGAATGAAAACTCATATAGTCCACCTGGATAGATGACGTGCCAAATACAACCTCCACGCAACCAGATAAGTAAGATACTGTTGCAATAATGTAGTGTTAAAATAACACAAACCTAAGAAAATACTTAATCATTAACAAAAAAATACTCAGGATGGTGAACAAGGCAATGAACTAGCGGTTGTTGTCGTTGTTCACACCTTACAGGAAACACACAGATGATACATATGATTGTCGTGAATTGGTGATCAAATCAAAGAAGAGATAAAACTAATAGAATTTTAATTGAGAATGTCACTCTCACTAAGGTAGGTAGTTAAGCAGCATAGTTCAACAAGTTAATAAAGCTGATATGCATCACCCATCATCTAAAATCTAAACAACTGTAAAAGCACTCTCAAAGGATTATAGAATGAAAATCGGCTGGAAATGAGATTCTTTTCACCAAAAAAGGAGATTCTAGAGAAAAAAATCGGCAACAAAATAGCCCAAACATCAAGCACACGTAAAACAATGAGGTTCAAAACGCATGATGCAAAACAAATGCCTTAACCAGCAAAACTGACCCATCAATCAAGGGAGTGGACAGCAAAGTGTGAATCAAAAGACACGGAGCCTAAACATATAAATTGAATTGGCCAACTAGGAAGCAAGTACCAGAGCACAAGCTTTGAGGGAATATCAAAAAAATTAATTAGTAGAAAGTAACTACAAAAATCAAGGTAGACATACCGCCCTTCTATTTAAGCACAATATTTAGTCATGCTTTAGTAAGGACAAGGCCAACAGGTCAAACTGAGCAGGACGACTCCTCCAACTTAGTCCCTGATCACAGCCATGACTCAGGGACTGTATCTACTATGGATGCTACTGGTGGAATATCCATCTCATATCTGCTATTGCTGGAAGTGTAGCAGTCTAATAGCATCACACATTTCACCTCTATAGTAATTAGCAATCCCCATGAGACCACAGCCACCAGCATAACTTTAGTTACGAAGCGGAGATGTCCAAGTGCCAAATATAAGTAAAAGTAACAGCTTGCAGTAAAAGACACTGAAAAGATGTCACACTCTTGTTTATAACTACTTTAAGCTGATTGCATATCAGTCACTTATGAAAGTATCTAATCATCAATTACCAGCAAAGCTCCAAATCCACTATATTTAAAAACCCTGTTGTCAGTACCATAGTACGTGCCCACCATTTTATAGGTCATCTGTACCCTCAAATAATCTGCCCTCCCACCAGGCCCAACAAATATCAAGCGTGAAGCATACCGACTCTTTTCCAGGTCAAACATTACTAGATGGACTTACATTTAAGTAATCGTCCTTACCTACAGTTGGCCTGTTCCAAGATCATCCATAGCTTCCTCTCCCAAAATAACCTTCTCTACCTCTGTAATTAATGTCTTCACATCATCAAGATCTTGAAAAATATAACTCAGGGTTGCTATAAGAATATGCAAGTGGTTGATTTGTCGGTTAATCAAATATCAATCAGTACCAGTGATAAATTGAGCAAGCCAAGTTGAATCCCCTTTACCGAGCATCTCATCCCCCTTGCTGTGACTTATATCAGCATGCTCGCTAACCCTTAGCTTCCACAACTATACTAGTGCATTCAAACAAACCAGGTATCCATCACTAGAGTATTCTTTTAACAAATATCAAGCCTTTCAAATGATTCTCTGGCACCACGATAAGTGAACTCGCAGTAAACACTTTAGTCTCTACATTGATTCTGGAGAAAAAAATCAGCTGCAGGGATTCTGTTTGTATATGGAATCACTTACACGATATAAAAGGCAGATTAAACAATGTTGGATGAATAATTACTTGAATGCCTTTGATTCTGCTACTCAAGATGATTTATGATACACACTCTTTTGTCTTTTGGCAGCATGCTAGCAATTCCCACAGTGCCTGTCTTGCATCCCACATGAAAAACACTAACTGGACCTAAAGACTTGAAATGAGCCAAAAGGAGGCCTTATGAAGTTCTTAATTTATAAATGTCCCCGAGTAGCGGCCACTTTAAAATTCAGTTGATCCTTGAAACAGACTGTAAAAATTACCTGATTGCAGCGCTTCTTAGAACCTGTTTTGAAAGAAATAAGTACGACGAAATTTAGCCATGAAATTCACACAACAAGAAAGATAAAGCATTGGCTCATCGAAAATCTAAACTATCCGATCCTCAACTAATTTTTTGTCATTTACAACTCCAGCTATGCATCAACAACGATTACACTAATAAATAAACTTGAATTTGCAGGATAAATGAAAATGCGTAACCCTAGCTTTTCCATCAACCAAAAAAGATACGAAAATAGTAAAAAAATCAGAAATATGAACCGACTGTTTATGCAAGTAAAGATGTGAAAGAGTTTTGGCTTACTGAATTTCGTCGCTCTTTCTTTCTCCGTTAGGTTTCCGGCGAACGTCGCCGACTGAAACTCAATAAATTCACTTGGCTGGTTGGTTACTAATCAAGTTCGGTTTTCGCTAATCATTATTTATATTTTAATTAATAATGGGTTAAAATTAGCACTATATGCTTACGTATTTTACTTATTTTTTATTTATATGAAAATATTATTATACGTTTAAAATATAAAACCATTTTCAAATATAAAAAATAAATTAAATTTATTAAATTAAATTTCGTGATTTCACACGCGTGATTTCTTTTATATTAAAATTTTTAAGGATTTTTTCTCGACTTTTTTGAAGGGAGATGTTGGTGTGATGTCATCACTTACTCTCAGGCCCGTTCCTGAGATTTTATGGGCCCTGGGCAGAAAAAAATGTGGGCCCTCAAAAAATCAATTTAATGCAAACAATCACAATAATAGCATTAGTAAGATTCGAATTGCTGAGTATCGAACAACTACACCAAATGACAAATTTGACCAAATACTCATAAACTTGTAAATATTATAGGCCCTTCGGAGAGGGAGGCCCTGGGCGGCCGCCCCTCTTGCCCTCCCCTACGGGCCGGCCCTGCTTACTCTCACAATAAAATAATCACAATTAAACTTTTTAAATATTGATTCGATTCCCTATTCTTAGAAGGATCAGTTTAGATTAATATATCAGAAATTGAACTCGAATTACTTTCCGAGTCTTATATATTATGTTCTTGTCAACTGAATTATTCCTAATGATCGATTCGATTTCGACTCAAACGTAAATGTACCTTTGCGACAGATCTTTTTAGATGCATTTTGGTCTAATGGTATAAAAAGAGAATGAGAAGTTAATATACCAAAGACATCATGAACACAAAACAGTGGGACAATGAACATCAACCATGTGAAATCTCATTAATTATGAAAAGTAAATAACAGAGACTTGAAAACAAAAATACCTGACAACTCATGTCTTAATTCATTTGACCAAATCTTTAAATTCTTCATCTTCATTCCATTAATACTTACATGTTAAACATCAGTCCATTTCTTCAATAGTTCAATTCAATCATTGTCTTCAAACTTGTTCATTGTCCTCCAGTTTCTGGAAAAGGCAAGACATGTTGTACTTGTATGCTGTTAGTGGACACCATTTAATGCACACTAAATGTTAAAATAAAACTTCAGTTCTTTCAAAAAAATCAAAAATCAAATCAATAAATATCTATTTTCTGTTATAAATCAGCTGCAGTTTTTATAAAAATAGATAAATTCAACATTCATATTTATTAAATCTAATAAAGACATGTCGAAATGAAAGGAAAATCATAATAAAATAGTAATAATATTTTTTTGAAATTTCATTTTTTATTAAATAAATTTCCAGCACGGGTGCAGAGAACACAACACCAGCGAATGGCGCGCGAATAAATCCGAATCATTGGAGATTATTTTCTATTATTTAATTATTTATTACAATAAACATTTTTGTCATCATCTCCATCAACTCTGTAAATCAACACAAGCCAGATGCATCTCATCGTTTTCAACATCCAAATCTGAAATCCATCCTCACTGCCGCACTTCGTAATTTCCATTTTTGGTTTTCTCGTTTACTGAAAATCGTTATGGAATTATTTAGTTTTCGGAGAAATTAATGTGGTGATGTTCTTTTTTGCAGAGATTCCAAGACATACGCTTTCTGCTCGGTCTTTACCAGAATCTGGATCCGAGATTTTCTGGCTTTTGCCCCTTTTTCCATTATCCCAGTATGTGTATATTTTTATTTATATATAATTTACTGTCAGTTGTTGTTATCTTAAATTGATTTAGTAAATATGGAAACTGAGACTGAAGAATTTTGATTAAGGTAATTTGAGATGGGAATGTGATTTTGATTTTTTAGGGTGATTTGGAGTGGGGTTTGGGATATTGAGAAGAGGGTGTTTGGTTTTTGTGAAAAGGATGAAAAACTCGGTTTCTGAAAGGAGTTTTTACATTGAGAGTGATGAGGATGAGGAGAAGTTTATCAAACAAGAGGATGATGATGTTGATGATGAAGGGAATGTATCGGATACGTCGGAGTCTTCCAGTGAACATCAGCAGCAGAATAAGCCTAATTCTTATACTACTTCATGGCCTCAAAGTTACAGGTCACCTTCTACTTTGATGAACTTTGTTGTTTCGAAAATTGTGTTTTGGGTAGTTATTTTGTAATGGCGATTTATGGAGTGGGGCACCTTTTTTGGATCTTCTGCAGGCAGTCAATCGACATGCTTAGCAGCGTACAGTCACCAAGTATTGGCTTTTTGGGGACTCCTACATTGTCAAGATTAGGAAGTTCATTTCTTTCATCATCTTTGGTGAGAAGGCACACTCCTGAGGTGCTACCTGGATTGAACAAGCCTCTTCTACCAACAGTTGAAGATGAGCAGCAACTACCACCAAAAAGACGCAGTTCACATACTTTGTTTCCTCCGAGGAAGTCGTCCCTTAGACCAACTGAGGCTTCTTTTAAAGCTTCCCAACTATTACACGAAGTTCCAGTTCGTCAGAGTACTTTCGGTCAAACTGTGCTGAATGGTAAGTTTAAATTCTTTCTATCAGAAATTTGACTGGCTTACAAATGTTGTTCAACTTGACTTATGTCAAGGCTCTTTGAAAATATATTTTGTGTACAAAAATGTAACTTTGATACGTTTCACGTCTCAGTAGTTTTATGATTCAGTAGCTTTTGGTAGTACCAATCTTCTCGTTTCTGTCATTAACAATATGGTTTTTTGTAGGCATGAATGTTCTATGTGGTGTCGGGATCCTTTCAACTCCTTATGCTGTTAAAGAAGGGGGATGGGCAGGGCTCTCTATACTGTTTTTATTTTCTCTGCTTTCATTCTACACTGGACTTCTCTTAAGATACTGTTTAGATAGCGAGCCTGGGCTCGAGACGTACCCTGATATTGGTCAAGCGGCATTTGGTACCACTGGACGTATTGTGATATCGGTAAGACAGTGATTCCCCCACCTGTTTCTGTTTGCTCGCATTAGAATGGATATCAAACATCATAATAGATTCAATGCAGACAGTATTATACGTGAGTTATATGTAAGTATCTATAGCATCTAATATTTTCTGTCTTCAACGCAGATAATACTATACGTGGAGTTATATGTAAGTATCTTTATCCCTATCTTAACTGGTTTGTTAGATGACTGCAAGTGCTGTTTCTTTTTGTTTGTCAGTAACTAAAGGTTGTGAAAGATCCCAATTGGATTCTTCTGACTTTTGATCACAAAAGATTATTTCGATGAAATCTGGACTAATGTAATGCAGGCATGCTGTGTGGAATATATTATTTTGGAAAGTGATAATTTGTCATCATTGTTTCCTAATGCCCACTTAAGTCTGGGAGGGTTTGAGCTTGATTCACATCGTCTATTTGCACTGATAAGCGCCCTTGCAGTCCTTCCAACAGTATGGCTCCGAGATTTAAGTATTCTGAGTTACTTGTCAGGTAGTTTCACAATCTTTTCTGCTCACCAGACACAAAACTTTTTTTGGATAAAATGAGACAGGAGCCAGAAAGTTTTATCTGCATCTCAGATTTGATGTTTCAGACACAATATATATGTTTACTTTTATGTCAGCTGGTGGAGTTATTGCTTCGCTTATGGTGGTTATTTGCTTGTTTTGGGTTGGGACGGTGGATAATGTTAACCTTCATAGTAAAGGGACCGTGCTGAACCTTGGCACACTCCCTGTCGCTCTTGGACTCTATGGTTATTGCTATTCTGGCCATGCTGTTTTCCCAAATATCTACACGTCAATGGAAAAGCCACACCAATTCCCTATGGTTCTTTTAACTAGGCAAGCTGCAGTTAGTGTTCTTTCTCGATATCCTCAAATTTTGTTAATTTGTTTTTAATATGGGTTATTTTCTTTTCTGAACACAGTTTCGGTATATGCACTTTGATGTATGGAGGGGTAGCTATAATGGGATACAGAATGTTCGGGGAATCAACAGAATCTCAGTTCACTCTGAACATGCCTAATGATTTACTGGCCTCCAAAATTGCAGTCTGGACAACAGTATGTTCTGAACTCACCCTTTGTTGATTCTTTGTAGAATGTTTCGCTACTGAATTAGTTATGATATTATTTTCATAACAAATTTTGAGGATTTGCAAGAATAGGCTGTTTGTTTATCAAACCTGCAATCACCATAGCCTGACTGGTTTATGACCTTTGTTTGATTCTCCATTTGCAGGTCATCAATCCGTTTACCAAATATGCACTGACCATAACTCCAGTAGCATTGAGTTTGGAAGAACTAATACCATCAAACCAGCTTAAATCTCATATTTATTCCATCCTCATCAGAACGGGACTAGTGATTTCCACCTTACTCGTGGGTCTATCTATCCCTTTCTTTGGTAAGTGCTCTAACCTGTTGCTTCACTTGTTTCATCAGTTAAACACAACTACAAGTCCATCTCTACAGTGTCTGCTTTGTGTTCACTCAGCAAATATTTCTTTTACCTTTTACAGGTCTCGTAATGGCGCTCATTGGATCATTACTAACTATGCTTGTTGTAAGTGTCATCATACTACTCTCATTTACCCAAATGAACTGCAAATGACATTCGATCAGTTACTCAGTAAAGTTAGCTTTTTAAATTTTTCTCTCCCAACAAGTGAAACTTATACATTTCATTTTCCTTCGGCAGACGCTCATCCTTCCATGCCTGTGTTTCCTGAGCATTCTCAAGGGAAAGATAACTCGACTCCAGGTACTGCAACTGACGGCAAGAATAGCATTTGCTTTCCGAATTACCATTCAGTAAAGTTGCTGCTTGTAACTATTTTGATATGAAACTGTCCATCTGCATGGTGCAGGTTTCTATCTGCACATTTATAATTGCAGTAGGAGTTATATCATCAGGATTTGGAACATATTCAGCTGTATCCAAGATCATCGAGAGCCTGAGCTCATAAATCACCCTCTACTACCATCAGCATCCTTTATCCAAAATCGATGATTTCTGTAATGCATCAAAACTGCATAATGTTTGGTTTTGTGTTTCATATTCATTCCCTGACATCTACCCTTTGTTAAAAAGCTGAGAAATTTTTACAAGGATTCTAAAAAAAACTTTTGGCAATGAGAATATGAGCACAATATTATTTGCTGCGAATCAAAATTTCGTAGTTTTGAAAAGAATTACATATGATTATAGTAAAAACCGTCAAAACAACGTCAAATCTGATAATTCATTTAATATAAATATAGCAAAAATTGATTATTTCGATTTCGATCCGACCTACGAACAGTTTCTTGTTCTAAAACTTTTACATTTTTGCAACAGAGGCCGCCAGTTATGTCGTCGCTGCAAACCCTAATTGCCTCTTCCACAATTCGGTTGAATAAATCCGACCCTTTATCATCATCAATAAGATTTCCATCTTTTTTGACTTTGTCCACCAATTGGGTCTTTAAATCTACCGCGATCTACCGAGTAACTCGTCCACGTGGCACTGCTGATCTTGCGACTTCCAGGGATGAAGGGGATTTGCAAGATTTGCCAGTATCAGTTGATTTGCATCCAATTTGCAGCGAGGAACAGTTTGATCAAGTTGTTGCTGAGGCTCAGCTGAGTCATGAATTGGTCATAGTCGTCTGGTAGGTGTAGCTACTTCTCAAAGTTTTCATCTTTGTTAATCAAAATTGCAATTGATTGATGTGGAGTTGTTTCATGATTTGGGAATGTAGGATGGCACGCTGGTGCAGAAAATGTATATACTTGAAGCCTAAATTAGAGAAACTCGCAGCTGAGTACTATCCTAGGTTTGCTTTTATTCCTATGCATTTCAGCATACTCTTATTTAGCAGGCCATGTTTGCGCAATGTCTCCTCGGTCATCCATTCGTTGTACAATTTATTTTTTTTGTCCGGCTCATTTTAAATTTCTGAAGGCTTGTGAAAATTGTCTTGATATTGTTCTCAGTTGCTTTCTGTTTGATGGCAATGAATTTGGCCTATGCCACAGGTTGCGTTTTTATTGTGTTGATGTCAATGCAGTTCCGCACAAGCTGGTTTCTCGAGCTGGAGTAACCGTAAGTTTCTTTTACCAGTTATAGGTGTTTTAAATTGTCATTGGTAATTTGGTACTATTGATTGTGCACTAGACTAGTCTCACCTAGTGTCATGAGTTGTTTCAGTGACATGTAAAGTCTTTGGGGGTATGAGAACCATTGAGTGTTCACTAGCAACTTAAATCCTTCCTAGCATAAAAGCAATGTTTTGCATTCACTTACTGTTAAGCCATGTTTGTTAATGTGTTTTTCAACATTTCATGTGCTGGAATATTTTCTTTTGACTCTGGAACTTTCGCAGAAAATGCCAACCATACAGGTAAATATATCCAGTGCATTTGTGTAATTCACAAAAATAATATAAACGATTTTTCCTGCTCTGATTGCCAAAATGCTTGCAACAGCTATGGAAGGACGGCAAAAGACAATCTGAAGTTATTGGTGGCCACAAAGCATATTTGGTAGTAAATGAAGTTCGGGAAATGATTGAAAATGAACTGACAAGCGACAATTAGTTAATTCCCAGTTTTACATAGGGCACATAGTTTTCTTTTCTTCAATATCTCTTGCATGTTCCTTCAAGCCAAACACGACAAGAGGGTAATTTTTGTCATGGCTGCTGACAAAAATTGAATACACATGAATTAATCTCTATATACATAGCTATGTATTTACAGGCATGAAAGTTTTATTTTTAGAACATGTCAATCGAGTTTGCTACTGATTGTTATCTTGTAGCCATGATATGGGGCTTGAGACAACAATTTGCTATATTTGTACATAAAAAGAATGAAAGAACATCAGGTCACAACTCAATTCAATCTGCAGTAAGAGTCATTAATGAATTACTTCAGCCAGTTCCACCATTTCTTTTTCCTTGCGGAAGCTTTTTTTCGCTTCTCCAGTTCTACAGAAAACAAGATTCGAGTTAAGGAGTATCGAGAGCTGTAAGCATGATGATAAGAGTCTCAAACAGACATGAAATATGTAGGATGTTACTAACTGTGCTTGAAAATGTTTCAAAAGCTAACTAAGCAAAAAGAGTTACTATTTACCTCCTTTGGGATATATTGAATTGTAGTGGACCTCCTCCACCCTAAAGCTTAGGAAAATAACTGCATGAATTAACATAAATATGATCATTTAAAGACTTCCAAACAAGCTCGAAATGAACATGTAAGTGATGATTACCTCTCTCTGACTTCTGTGTGTGTGGAAGTATCTCGATGTAAGAAGTACCCCTGTACGAGGTCAGCAGTAATATCTTAATGCCATACTGCAAATGCATGAGAAACTAAAATCAAACACATGAAATACCAAAGTGGAGCATGAACATCACATTACGAAACAGAAAGGATGGGAAGTTATCCATAGAATACTCTAATTAAAACTTGAATGACCAAACAAGGAGTACTATTTAGCTTTACCCAATCTGCCGCAGCTTGTAAGGTGACATGATCACCCCATTCACGAAGCCTGTAATCGGAAAAAAAAATGAACGAATCATTATTTGAAAGAATTACAGAAGGTTACTAAAATGAGAATTATAAAAAGTTAATGGAGTTGGTACTTGCTAATTTTCAGGAGGTATTCATTGTAATCCATTGAAATGTAAGGCGCATATAGTTCTGGATGGGCTTTCAGCTGATCAACAACATTTTGCCTCACATCTTTGTGGTACTCCGGACTCTGATATATTTGGTCTGACAGTGACCGAAACTGATAAGAAAAATATTATACCGATAACCCACCCCAAGAAACTAATACAGAGGAGCTACAATTGGTACAGACTGCGTATAAATGAGCAGAAAGCATATTATAAGAGTAATGTGAAAATAAAGGGTTTTCATGAACTGAGATCCAAACTGGCAATTTCCGTCTCCCAGAATCTTAAGCTCGTCCTGATCGTAAAATTCCAACCTGAAAATTAATTCGGGTTTTTAATTTTTCTCTCCATATTATCCTTGATCCAAATAGAAGGTAATATCCCCAAAATTTCCAACAACATTTAGCATTAGGAAATGTGTTAAAGAACAAACCTGCTGAGCAGCCTTTGACCGTCGGATGTAGCTTCATCAGCTAAGGGAATTCGACTATTAATCTCTGGAAAATTCTGCAGAAGAAATGGAAAACATTATTAGTTCTTCCTAGCATATTAACTTGCTCTGACTACTTGTTGCTATAATTTGCCACCGTATTCAATTTCAAGGCAAAGACTTTGAATTTGTTATTCAAGTCAGATTGTCAGGAAAATAAATTCAAAAAACACTGAACACCGGAGTTTCTTAATTGTGTAATGCATGTGCTGATACATCATTTTCCTACTATATCAAAAGAAAACAATATTTTTATGGACAAGGACACTTACGGGGTGATTCAACAGACGAATATTCATTTCGGCTTCACCATCAAACCGAAATTCATCTGTTATTCCAGAAAGAAAAATTATAAGTTTTGTCATAAATTTCATTACTGAAGTAATTGATCACAAAATGGAAAATATAAATTTTCAAAAACAAGTTATCATAGCACCAGCGAACATTACACCGAGATGGTTCATGACAGAAACTAACCTGCTGTCCCTGTATTTACATCAGCATTTGTAGCTTGAGATGATAGATCATCTTGAAGAATGCGTGCAATAACTACATCATTTTCCAGATCAACTGCTGTTTCTCCAGGTACAAACCATCCTTCTCGGACATATTCCACACTACTTGAGTCGGTGGTGTACTGCAAAACACTTTCATGCCGAATATGTGTTGACATGGGATGAACTTTCACACACTGCCTATAACGCCAATCCTGAATATTCATGTTTTCAATTGCTTCATATGACTTTACCCCAGCAACAAATAACCCAATATTTCCACGGAAAGGAACTACAGCTATTCAATCGATCAAACGCCAGACACCTGAAAAATCAAATATTTTAAAGAAAATGATTCAACTGATTAGACGCCCCTTTTGAATCCTAAATATTTAGTGAATCTAAAAATCACACTTTCTGCATAACAATTAGACAAGGATATAGCAATCCATTATCCAGTAATTTTCAAAAACCAAACCCAAACTAGTAACAAAAAAATCATAAATCCACCTCCACATCCAAAATTCAAAACCCTAACACAACACCTCCACATCCAAAATAACCCGACAAAACCAAAAAAGAAACACTTTTCGGACACCCACATTAAAATCTCCAAAACCCAGATACAATGGCAACAAATCAGATACAATAACAAATACCATAACAATAACACTTTTCACGACCATAACAATAATTCGAATATGAACAACACAAGTACCAACAACCTAAAAAGTACATACCTAAGAATCACAAGCAATGATGCTGAGAGCAATTACGGATGAAACTCTGGTTTCAAATTGACGTGTTTCCAAGATGAGCGCTTTAAATCTCGTGTTCGAAACAATTCGTAACTGCAACGGAATCGATTTAAAATGGTTGTCTGATTTCTTGTCCTTTTGTTGTCACTCACGTTTGTCTGTACACGTGACCCGCACGTGTCTTCTTCTCAAAGATAAGATTTCCCCTCTCTCAATTTTACACGCAAAAATCAAAATTGTGTCCACGTAGGTGGAAATTTTGGATATTTAATTCTCTTTTTGCAAAAAGGTAAAAAAACTACGACTTATAATAATAGAGAAAAAAAATATAAAAATTATTATTCTTAAATTTAATCTGAAAAAAATGACTGACTGATGATCGTTATTTTAATAACAAACTTGAGTATCAATTTTCATTAGAAACAAACATAAACTCACAATCCATTTCCAAAGCCTCCATAGTTTCCACCAGCAATGAAACCTCAATGTCCATACTTCCATACTCAGCTCCAGCAAAGATAGTAAGCTTCCCATCATTTTTATTCCCACCGCCGCTCCGTACGGCGATCGGCCTCCCCCATCCAAAGTCATTCCCATACACATCAAACTTTGGTGAACTACTTGTTATTACACAGTTACCTTTAGCCACAGTTCCTGGTTGAAGCAATGTAGGATTTTTACTCCATGAATCGATGAAATTCAGGACAACCGGGCTAGTTTGCGATGAAACTAGTTTGTTAAGCTGATAGGCCACACGGCCGAGACCTGATTCAGCGAGGATATCCTCTTTCATGGTTGCTTTAGCTACGCGTAACGCGTTGCCTAGGAAATGTGGTGGCAGGGGAGGCTCTGTCCTTGTTCTGTCACCAATCCCCATTATGAAATGAACATCTTCCTTAGCATCTGTGCCGCGGCTTCTTAGCACGGCGAGCCATACATAGGCTAATATCGCCTGCAACGACGAGATCTTTTGGTTTCCACTTTCTTCGATAGCCTTCCGTTTCAGCAAAGCAATTTTCTCTTTAGGGAAATGAAACATTCTTTCTTTGAAGATCATCAGATTTTCCGAAACTTGTTTCTTAACAATACTTTTACGAGGAATCCATACCTGAGACTTGTTTGGATACTCGCGATCAAGCACCGGAGGGTTCGATATGCAGTGACACCCGCGACATATCTCAGACCATGAGTTTAAAAAGTGCCAAAAGGAAGTACCATCACCAAAAACATGACTCAAACTGCATCCTATGAAACAACCTCCACCAGCAAGCTCAGTGACCTGAACAGCCAAAAAAGGCTTGACATCGCAGTCGATATTCTGCGTTCCATTTTGAGGAAATAGCGCGTGAATGAGTCCAGTATCATACACTGGCTCGAGTATATGAGCCACAGTGACATGATCTGAAACTGCGTGAACAAACTCAACTCCACCATTGTTGCACTCAATGTAGTACAATTTAACACCCTTGTTGACATCTTCATCGGAAGATAAGCGGCCAGCGAGCGGGTAGAAGTGGTCCAAAGTGCGAGACAAGGAGGCTTTAAGCAAATGGACTGAATCAAGCTCCATATGACTGAAAAGAATGCCTTTCTGAATGAAGTTACATAAGAGAAGTTGGAGATCCCATGGAGCTAGATCAATCCTTTGAGGCTTGGACTCGGATCTGTAAGTAGCAGGGAGGATCATACTAGTTGCGATCACTTTAACTTGCAGATCCATTATTTTAGCTCAGATCGGGTACTCTGGTCGAATCGTTACACTTATGCACTTTGATCTCAAAGTTACTAAAAACATGGAACACAAAAGATAGGATATATTGGGAGTGTAAGTACTGTCAGCCAGGCTGTCTCTACATAATCATGTATCACGTTGCCCATACAATACAATCATTTCTTATTGTCTTCAAATGCAAAGTCAGCGGAATAACAGTCAGCCACTCAATCTTTAATTTCAGAAGAAAAACCAATTTTAACAGAAATAAAGAATCAAATCTTAACCATAACTAAGATTCAACATCATGTCTCAAATAATGGAGTAGCAAACTCAAAAAAGTCAATGGAAGCATACAAAAACTCACTATCACTTTTCAAAGCATCCAAAGTCTCAGCAAGCAAGCAAACCTCAATATCCATGCTTCCATTTTCTTCACCTGTAAACATAGTAATCTTCCCCTTAACTTTATTCGCGCCGCCGCTTCTTACGGCAACTGGCCTCCCCCATCCAAAGTCATTCCCATACACATCAAACTTAGGTGAACTACTTGTTACCAATGAGTTACCACTAAACACTGCACCCATACCCAGCAAAGTTGGATTCTCAATCCATGAGTTAAGGAAATCCATAGAGAGTGTCTCAGTTTGCGATGAAACTAGTTTATTGAGCTCACTAGCTGCACGTCCGAGACTGTCTTTTGAAAGAATTTCTTGGCATTTCAGGCTGCATCTAGCTAGGTGCAATGCATTGCCCAAGTAATGAGTTGACAAAGCAGGCTTAGTCCTCGTCCTGTCACCGATAGATATGGTGAAATGAACATCATGGTTGGCATCTAACGTCTGGCTTCTCGACACTGCACCCCAAACATGGCTAATACAGCTTGAAGAGACGATATCTTTGGGTTTCCACTATCTTCAATGGCCTTCATTTTCAGTGAGGTTATTTTTTCTTTAGGCAAGTGGAACATCACTTCTTTCAAGATGCTTGGATTCTTCATAACTGGCTTCTTGACAATAATTCTATTGGGAATCCATACCTTAGTCTTGAGAGGATATTTCCGATCAAGCACTGGTGCATTCGATATACATCGACTGCCCCGACAAGTCTCAGACCAAGAGTTCATAAAATGCCATAAGGAACTTCCATCAGCAAATATGTGACTCAAAGTGCATCCTAAAAAACAACCTCCACCAGCCAACTCAGTGACCTGAACAGCGAAAAATGGCTTGACATCACACTCTATGTTCAGCAGCCCATTTTGAGGGAAAAGGCTATGAATGATTCCATAGTCATACTCAGCCTCAAGAATATCAGCCACAGTTACATTTTCCGAAACAGCCTGAACAAACTCTACTCCAGTGTTGTTGCATTCGATATAGTACGATTTGGCATCCTTATCAGCATCCTCATCGCAACATAACCGGCCAGCCAACGGGTAGAAATAATCTAGTGTGGTAGATAATGAGGTTTTAAGTAAATGGACAAGATCAGGTGGTGAATGACTGAACAGAATACCCTTTTGGATTGAGCCAAGTAGGAGGAACTGAAGATCCCATGGAGTTAGATTGATCCTTTGTGGCGTGCATTCGGGTCTGTAATTGGCAGGGAGGATCGTGTTAGTCGAAATGACTAGAACTCGATCCATGATTCTAAGCACTTTCTGAATACTAATGTTTTCTACAGTTTATAAAACTTGGGAATACTTGGGAGCTGGAGAAAAAAACAGAAGACCGTTGCAAGTCAGTATCAAGTTGCACATGTAAATTAACTTTGACTTGACTTGGAGATCTTGAAAAAACGTAGTAAAACATATAAACAACTATACTAAGAAGCATGAGCAACGGACGATGAGCATCCAAGTGCTTTCTCGGAACTTACTATTTGTCATTTTGATATAGAACTGCAAGTTGATG